>JALBYF010000016.1:0-284500 GCA_023212725.1 Tranzscheliella williamsii
CCCTGTTGCTCCTACCCCCTTCTGTCATGGTACCCATCTCCTGGACAAGTACGCTGGGTCCCCTCTCCCTCTGCTAAGTCGCATATTTATTACATAGTCTCTCCGCAAGTTGTGCATGTATAAGTTATATGCAATCATAGTCATGCAGCATATCTTCTCTTGCACAAGCAAAGAGCCTTAGTTGCCCTTATCCCCAGGTGCAGGCTGGGCGACGGTCCTCATTTTGGTTGTATGTTCACACTGAGGTTGTGCTGTTGAGCCTATCTTACCGGCCAATAAGGCTAGTGCTCATCGCCATAGCTCCGGGTTCCCCAGAGCATTGATGGACCTTTCCATCACTTGCATAGCCATGGCCTTAGCTCCTAGCCAGTTCCTCCGTTGCCTTCGCATGGTCCAGTTGTTCAGTCGAAAATCCAACTTGAAGTATTTGGCTCGTAAGTAGGGCAATGTTTCAGCCACACGCAAGCGCGACGACCTCCTCATCACTCTCTCCTCCACCGACATCCCCGCACTCTCTAAACTCATACATCTTGCTGCGATCGTCCTCCTCATTCTGTATATCCTGCTCATCCTGCTTGTCCGTGTCCTCAAGCTCCTCTGACACCTTTAGTCAGTCACTGACATTATGATTTGTACCGCTGACCTGCAGCTTACGACCAAGGCAATATTAGGTCAAAGACACATGTGAGCTGATCGCGCAATCTGGGAAATTGAGTGTGGAGATAACGGAAGTGGGTGTGGCTGTAACATTGCCCGAAAAATATACCAGCAGTGCAGGACATTTGTGTGATTTCTGGGATGTTTCCACAGACGCGTTTTTCTGTGGTGATTCACAGCAAAAGCGCCTTATGTTGTGTATAAGTCGTGTGCGGAACTTTTACATATATCCAAGGTTAGCGACATAAGCGCTCAGAACGTTATGTCATGAATAACTAGGGATAATCAAAGAATCATTAGGGGGGGTTCACGAAGCATGAATGTGATCTATGAAACATACATTTGTATCCATAACACATGTCTCATATTTCCAGAGTACACGGTTTGTGGTGCGATTCGCCCCTTACGGGTACGTTCATGTTCAAGATTCATATTTTCGAATTATTAGCCATAATTCAGAATCATGGGGCTATCTTATACCATTTCATGCCATTCAGTTCTGGGTTGTCCAACGCCGGAGTCATTATTAGCCTCGCAACAGACTTATAGTCATAGTCATGAGTCACATGAGCAGGGGACGGTGGCTTACTGTAAAACTTCCCCGAGAATTCCCTAGAGGTCACGTCGGAACAATTTCTGACTGCCAGGGAAAGTTTTCCTCTTCTTTCGCCAGAAAAGTTTTTACCCAATAACTTCAAAGCTCACGCATGGACTCAGGTTCTGAACACAACTACCCTCCAGCAAATATGAACCCCGGTTACGCCATCAAGTCTATGGGGAACTCATGACTGGTGATTCCATAATGACTGAGGTACGCTGGGGTGATGATGTAGAAACCACATAGAAATCTTAGGGGGAAACCTAGGAGAATTGTGGGCTTCGGGAAAACTCCCCCTGAGAAACTTACTTGGGTTCCCCGGGAGCCCAGACCCCTGCTATGATAATTCAGGGTTCATCAAAATACTCATAGTATTAGAAGACTGACCAAGGTTGAAATCTGTTCTGTCGTGAGTCCTACGGGAAGTTCTTCCCGCAAGGAGGCCTGGGGAATTCTACGGGAAGTCGAAAACGTCCCCTAGGAGTCCTGGGGAGTTCTACGGGAAGTTTCCCCGGAAGCCACCGCCCCCTGCTATGACTATGTTTCACGATTTTGTTACGACACATCTGCACGCCGACCGCACCTTTGCCTCAGACACCATCTGTCGATCTTCAATCTATGATCATTCATGATTCATGTTTGCACACAGACCGTGCCGTCCCCTCTCACGCTCGCCGTACCTTCCTTTCGCACGCAACCTTCGTCTCACCAACCGTACCTTCGCCCTCCCGTATCATTTATAACTCGACTTCATATGATACCTAAAAGCCCTTCCCCTCGCCAAGGTTCACTTTTATTTTTGTGTTTTTGCAGTTTGTTTGTTCGGATACCTGATGTTTACAAGCAGAAATTTTTGCAGCGCGCACAGGCACAGTATGAGGGTTGTAAGCACACTCATGACTACACTTTCCATAGAGGGCCTTCTACCACAGCGTCCTCTCCCCTCCTCGTCACCGAGCTGCTTGTAGATCTTACAACATGAGTCGCTGCGTTGAACTTGGCGTGCCCTTCCCGTTGACGCTTGTGAACTAACATACCTATGACTTATGCGGGAAGCTTTCTTCTTAGGCAACGCTAGGGTTTCAGGAGAGGGGGATTTTCCGTAAGGAGATTTAGGGGGAATACCTAGGGGAAGTTTGTTCCTGGAGTCCACGCCCCGTGCTATGAGTTGTTCCCGCAAAGAGCTCAAAGGGAAGTCGAAAAATTTCCCCTAAAACTCCTGGGGAGTGACCTAGGGGAAGTTTTCGCCGCCCCCTACTACGAGTCACGAACCTCAGCATGAGTCATCGTTGCTTTGTAACTTGTTGAAATTTGGAACTTACTTCCGTTACACAGATCTAGATTGGGTTACGAGTCGTCTCGTAGCAGGGTGCGGTGGCTTCCGGTTAACTTCCCCTCTAGAACTCGCTAGAAGTCCTAAGGGAAGCCCTAGGGGACAGCCCTAGGTGATTTTATGTGAAGAAATCCCCCTTGGGTTCAAGACGAACAGGGGAACATGGTTCATGATTCATTAAGATGGTCGTGGGGCTCGCGTTTCTGGGTCGCAAAAAGCAGAGCGGGGCCTGATTTTTGCGACAAAAACTCGTGTTTCTGAATTCCAACCTCCAACTTAAAACTTCATTGTTCATGAAATCTGCAGCACAACACTCATCGATGACTGAGGACTCTTAACTGCGCGCATCGCCAGAGGCCTGAGCCCAGATCACAACCATGACTGCGTAGACCACCGTCAACCGCAAATTATAACTCCAAGGTAGGCAGCGCACGTTTGCGCCCGCCGCCGCCGTCGCCGCACATCCCCCTGCGCTGCGCTGCTTTCTCCTATTAAGCACTAATGACTGCAACCTGCGATTTGGCACCGCAGCCTGCTGCGGCGCCTGCATGCGGTCACGAAAGAATCATGAGTCATGAGCGTCGACGCCGCTTGCCAACATCCTTGACCTGGACAAAAGTGCGTTGCAAAACGTCAACACAATTATAATGCATG
This sequence comes from Tranzscheliella williamsii, assembly GCA_023212725.1. Classification (NCBI taxonomy): domain Eukaryota; kingdom Fungi; phylum Basidiomycota; class Ustilaginomycetes; order Ustilaginales; family Ustilaginaceae; genus Tranzscheliella; species Tranzscheliella williamsii. The sequence continues at coordinate 3,243 of JALBYF010000016.1, forward strand.
CTTTGCCGACAGGCTAACTATTGACGCTTGCTGAAGCACAAGCTCTCCGCCGTCGTCCCTACCGCCAGACTGTGCGTGCTGCGCACCGCCAGCAGAACTGGCAGCTTGCCTTGCCGCTCCTGGACATCCTGGGCCGCCGCACATATTGATGTAAGTCAGTCATTGAGCATAGCGTTACCATGTATGTAAATAGCCATGTGGGTGCACTTACCGTCCAGATCGTGCTAACTGTAACTGATACATTTGTAGCTGTGTTGCAGACGATGCAGCAGATGGTGTGTGTAGCTCCATGTTCCAGATCATTCCGTAGAAGCCCAACGTTTGCCATCACCCAGGGGTTACGTAGTTGCCCGGAACACGCATACTGGTTTACCAAACCAGAAGCCGCTGTTTCCTGACGTGAAGGTCTATCGGGCAAAAGGATCGTGCTCTAGTGGATTTTACGTCAATGAATTCTTTCAAATAGTGGATATTCAGAGAGCTTGCGGCCTCATCATGAATGGCATGCTGCGGCCAGGCGCAAGCCCTGGAGCGAACTTGAAGCTATCAGGACAACAGCAGATATTGAGGTTGCAGCGCCCCTACCTTTTTAGGGATGTTTTTCATTTTGGCAGTACAAGGCTAAGCCCAGCATGTTGTAGCGTATGAGACGACCTCAAGCTTGTGAGGAATTACCTCAGCCGCCAGCATGCCTCTGATGTTCAAGAAAGTTGTGACTGCAGGGGGAAGAAGGCTAGGGAGTCCGTGATGGTTATGCCGACCAAACATAAGTGCTGGTCGATGATTGCCGAGCGGGGTCACCAGTATGATTGCCAACCTTTTTTGGTAGAGGGGTACTACTTCTTTGGACGAACGCGGAAGATCCTTCGATACGGTGCCCGACCATTGAAATTGACGTAGGACTTCGATCGCTCTTTGAGCCTCTTCTGGGATCGGCATGAGATTCCCAGGCGCCGGGCACGGAGTCAAGGCTGGCTAAAATTAACCACATGAGAAAACTTCGCCATAGCGCAGAAAGAGAGCCTCTAACTGTGGCGTCCGACATCAAAAGGAAAAGTTAAGGACGTAAAGATGCCTTCGGGTCGAGTGTCGAGCCTGACCGTGATGTATATATAAGCAATAGTATAAAAGCGTGCCGCCAATCACGGCTATATGGGAGTTGCAGCGGTGGAAATGAGATGGTCAAAAGACGCTCTTCGTTCTTGCTCGAGGTTCTGCTAGTGCCGAGTCACGACAGTCAGTCTATCTAGCCAAGTTGAAGCCCAGTTGCTTGACCTGTGGCTGTCGCCAAGCATACATGTTCACCGGAGCTCGCAAGGGAAAACTTCGAGACTCGCTACATCTTGCCAGACATGGTGTATCGAGCAGAGAGAATATCCGGTGTCAACCATAAATGTACGTTGCATGCCCCTTGCACCGAACTTAATGTGAGACGTCAGCATGATTGTTGAAAGATTGCCTCCAGATTCATGATAATAGTATGAGTATAACTGCTTTCCTAGTGGCCGGTAGGATACCCCTACAAGGCAACTGATATGTGCAATGCAGCCCCGAGCCGGAGAGCCACTGTATAGACTGTCCGGCGACTATCATTCAACTGTGTTCAAGCAAAAGAGGGACGCCTGGCGCACGCTACTAACGATGCTCTGTGCTTCACGATGTACAAAACGGCGGCAACCTTCATCGCCGGAAGAATACATGCTCTTGCGGGTCTCTCAAAAGACTACGGGCAGGTTATCATGTTAGATCAAACATCATTCTGACATCGGGCGAATCGGTAGGGAAAGATCAAGTTCATATATCACCGCCTCTTTGAAACACGATGATTGTGATTCATGATTGTGAATTGTTAGCCAACGCGCTTGGGCCAGCAGATGTACAGGTGTTTCGTTTGTGCCTCTTTAGCCTTGCGTCTATAGTAAAGACTACTCGCTGCTTTCTTCCAGACCTTCGATAGCCAAACGTCAGTTGTAACCTTCACATCTCTTCACTGCACCGCAGTCGCGGGGTGAGATGATTCAACGCTCTTGGGGAAGAGTCTCAACGCTCTCCCAATTCTCCTGCAATTGCACTTTCGGTCTCTGAGCGCTAAAAGCTTCCTAAGCAAGCGCCGGCCCAGGCTATGCGTTCAATACGCGCTGCATTTTGAACCTTTCGGAAGAGGCCGGTTCCCGGATGTAGGCCTGTAGCTTCTACTGATAGAGGATGCAAGGTAGCCAACAGTCCGCCAGTCTGGCAGGGCTCAGTCTGAGCACAGTACCGCACGCCAGCTACGACAACGACCATGATAGTAGTCAGGCGCCCCACTGTTCTGACGCAGGTAACGTGACAATCGCACCGGATGTAGGTGCGGGACTGCTGGTTACAACCCAAGCCCTAAAGCAAGACGCCGAACGATGTACTATTCTTTCCTCGAGGGATATCCTGACATCAAGCAGCCTTTCTCAAAAGAAGCGTGATATTGAAAAGCAGATTGCGATCGTTCAGTCATGGCCATGTCTGAACAGTGACACAAGAGTCTCTACACATGCAGCAGTTCCAGCCGTACTGAGGGAGAGCAGACGCAATATAGCTCTCTCGGAACGGGAGCTTCTTTATCATCAAGGCGAGAGAGATAAGCTCGAGGCTGATGTGCAGCGCTTCAATATCGAAGATATGAATCGTATGCGCACGATAGCCAAAGGTATGTGATGTGCCAAAGGCAGTCATGCTAGCCAAATCTGTTACACAGCGGAAGGCTGACGGCCCTGATACTCTTCTCGATGCCATAGAAACGTCAAAGCGTCATCTTTCGGATACAGACACAGATCTTATTGAACTAGCGGTAGATACTCTTTATGCTCTCGACAGGCTCTTACGCCTTTTGCAAGCAACACAACTAGAATATTACCTCGTAGGACTGCGGCTAAAGTGGGAGAATATGTTGTGCTCCTGCTGGGAGGACATTATCCCGCTACAGAAGGATGTGACTGCATTTGAAGAAAAATGCAGGCGTCTTACTGACGTCAACTCTACAGTCTCACTAGAAAATGTGGACTGCAAGGCCGATAATGAAGCGTCGCCGCATAAAGTGCGGCCAAAGTCTACACGCAAGACGGTAAGGACGGATGGTAAGATCTCGCGGCGTGCAACAGCACAAGCCATCAAACTTGAAGCCTCGCGTCTCGTGCTCCGCATCAAAAGCTTCAATGCAGAGAGAGTGGTGACAACAGGACGAGTCCTAGATGAACTGATTGATCAAAGACAAGTATCAGAAAAACTCATCGATGAGCAGGAAAGGTTGGAAGATGCCGTGCCAAACGCTCGTGTGGTTGAGACGATAGCTTCGATAGTTGCTGCCGACATAGAGCCGCCCGTTCTAGTCCGACCACAGACGTGTGAAGCGCTGTTTTCAAACCTCAATTCCATCAACTCGGTACCCAACACTCGTACAGCTTTGGAGCTACCGACGCATCATTTTGCGCCAGAAACTCGGCATAACGAGCTGCTTGACGATGTGGACGGCGCAGACAGCAGAATAGTATGTAAGACGGCGAGGGTGAAGGCAGCAAGTCTCAAGGTCTCTGTACTTGATCCAGCAAGCTTGACACCTCCGCCTCCGCCTCAAGAGACTGGCAATCTCCAAAGGCCCACAGACATAAGGTCGCCAAGAGCTGCTTCGGATCGCCCCAATAACTATCGCCCAAATCCCGAAGACCAGCTTGACGTTGCAGTGGGCAAAATTGTGAACCAAATGCCTATGAAGGTGACTATCCTTCCTGCGAAGCTGCTACACACTTCTCAGATTGACCAGTCTCGCGAGGGAAGGGATTTGAGCGGGAGGTACTGGGTCGGCGACCCACAACCTCGCCTCTGCTTTTGCCGGATCCTACCCTCAAATACTGTGATGGTGCGGGTAGGAGGTGGATGGCAAGATCTTCCTGCATTTATTACGCAGCACTATGTTCACCTCAGCTCAAGCGCTTCGAGGCTACAGACTGCGAACGTTTCGAAAGCCAAAGCATTTCCTAATGCAAAGTGGTTGCGATCGGCCTCCGGTCCGGCTGATTCCTCGCCTGCTCACAGTAAAAAATCTGGCAGTGCCTTGCAGGCTCGCAGCAACGCCATGAAGACCCCGGAAGCTTGGCACAAGCGCAACGTAACGATGCCATCACTCTCGTGCAAAATTTCGCCATCGATCACGTTACGGTCTCTTGGGATACAATCCGGAAGGGCACAAAGAGCAAACGAGATTAACCTACCGTCCACTACCGGACAAGCCGCTTCGAGTCGCAATGCAGAGCTGGAAAGAGAAGAGTCCAACTCTTCGATCGTGTTACGAAACGATACAACCCACTGATATCCTTCCTAGCACACCCTGGCCTACCCGTTCAATCACTAGGCTGAACGCACCGCTAGAGTGTGTTTCAACGTCTTCAAGGTTCGTCTCGTGCGCCAAAAAAAACATCTGACCTCTGAAGCGGTTTCCGGGAGCGTAGAAACGCTGTACGCACAGTCATGAGTTTGCCTAACCATAGCGGATCCATCACTGACTCGTGATCACTGTATTTATTATTCTTCGTCTCGTGCTTCATCCTGTACCAGTATTATTCACATTATTGTCCGCTACCTAGACAAAGTAGTAGCACAGCTAATCACACGAGTCATGAGTAGCGTCTACCAAAAGTACAGAGAGGATCATGTACCGAACCCCCACATTTCTAACGCGACTCCAGGTTGCCGGATTAAAGAAGGAAATGTTTCATGGACGCCTTATGCGACACATTCACGATTCTCACCTAAAGAGGTTCGCTGGCCAAACACCATACCTGCTTTGACCTCAAGGAGCTATGGAAGCCGTTGCGTATTTTGTACTTTTATAATTCATGGTTGTTATTGTTGCAGATAAGCTGCTCGGGGAGGGAGAACAACCATGAAGGCAGCGGACTTTCCAATGATGTGGGTGCACCCGTCTCCCAGCTGCCGTTATCGGGCAATTAGGTCGCGATAGTCGTGTAAGTAGATTTGTGGGTCAATCCATCCTGTTACAAAAACAGCTGTGTTCTGTCATCTAATCAGGTGCCAATGCCCACGTTCTGCAAATTGTAGTTGCTATGAAAGGGCTTACAATCTGTCGTATCCGTCGCATCTCTTCTGCTCACTACTTGTAACACGTAGTACTGATCCTATGTATGAAATACGAATACTCGTGGAGCAGACATATGACTGTACGAGGAATCTTAGGGTGCACGCGGCTTTAGAATCGCAATTTCATCCTTCAAATCGTGCCTCCAGAGGCGCCAAGAGCGGTGCGTGGAATCGCGAATCCAAAGGTGCGTTAAACCCTAGTGAATGTAATTCTGGATCACATTTATGATTGTAAAGCCGGGCGTTCGAGTTATAAACCTGACGCTGGATCGCGCAGCATGATGGGCGTCTACTTCCAAGAGCGGACAAGCAAGTTGTGTGTGTTCTGTTTCTGGGAAGGCCCAAGCGTTTACTCGGCACAGTCGGACCGAGCCGGACCCCCGCGAAAAAGCCCGCGGGGAAGCGGAACACGAGTCGGCAAAAGGAGCTGACCTGCTTTTTCTCGCTTGTTGTATGTAGGCATGACTACCGTTCTCGGGGATGGTAAGACCCAGTATATGAGTTCTAAGTACATAAGGAGCTCGTAAGGCTGTTGGACACGGGCTTGCAGCACCTTTCTGACGAAACGTAGGGCGCTTTGACTTTGACGTTGCCCGCAGTTCGGATCAGGGCCAACAAAGCTGCTGAGATCACAATAATGGACGCGGACCTACTCGAGCCATTTCCTCGCTCCGGAAAGACGGCGATCGTGTGAGTTGTTCAGTCCAAATCTGCCTCCGGATTGCGAAGATCACCAAGGACTCATATATCTGCTCATATTCATAATAATAGTACGGGAGGCTCTTCAGGGGTGAGTTTTGACAATTAGCCTCTCTACTTCACGATTTGTTCCGGGCTCACTTGATTGGCTTACGCTGTCATCACCTTGATACGTAGCTTGGAAGAACCAGTGCCGTCGCCCTGGCTCGAGCTGGATGGAATGTCATGGTAACCGGGCGGAGAGAGAAAGAACTCCAAGACTCGGTGGCTTTGATCGAAAAAGCTGCAAACGGTCGGCAAGCAGGCCATTACGTTGTTGGAGACATCACAAAAGAGAATATCGTACTCCAAGTTTTCGCTGAAACGGTCACACGCTTCGGGAGAGTAGATCTTGTCTTTTGCAACGCCGGCATCTCCCCTCCTAACGTACCACTGGTCGAACAGAAATTGTCGGACTGGCAGGCGACGGTAGATGTCAACATGACAGCACCATACCTGTGTGCACGGGAGGCGTTCCGCTACATGGAAAAGCAGCAACCACAAGGCGGACGGATCATAATAAACGGCAGCATCAGTGCATACGCTCCTAGGCCATCAGCTTCTCCATATGCAGCCACCAAGTCCGCGATGACTGGCTTGACCAAATCATTGTCTTTGGACGGAAGGCAACTTGGTATTGCTGTTACTCAAATCGACATCGGCAATGCTGCGTCTGAAATGACGTCGAAAATGGAACAAGGTCCTGGCGTCCCACAGGTATGCTAGCTCGAGCAGACTTGAGACGCCCTCTGTGCTGACACACTCTCCCGATCCTCGATCCGGAACGTCTCGCAGGCTGACGGATCTCTACGACACGAACCAACGATGGACCCAGAGTGGTGAGTACGACCAGGATGCTCATCTATAAAGCTCTTATTGCGCTCGCTGATTTCACTTGGATTCGCAGGGTGGGAAAGGAAATCGTTCACATTGCCGAGATGCCGCTCAGCGTAAACAGTAAGTTACATCATCTTCATGCCGTCGAAGATTTGTAGGACTTGATCAACACCAATTTATGAACTACCTATGCAATCCATCAGTTGCAAATGTGGTTATCCAAGCTACTAACATGCCCAGCCATGTGGGTCGTGGTTAGCGAGAGTGTCACCTCCATGATGAAGCCGAAGATCTCATGGTTGCAAACTTCAAGTACTGCTCTTGCGAAGTAGTTCTCTACTCAGCCGAGTAGCTTGCAGGTCCTACTTTGCTGTGCAAGTCATTCCTCTTCTCCTGACGAAGTCAAAGCAAACGAAGATCTTTAAGTAATGAAGCTTTCAACAAGAAGTCAACACAATGTCGATAGAAGGAGGCACTTACCATCTAAAGCCTCCGACAGGTGTACTTTCCCGTCACGCTTCCACCACTTGACTACCAGCACTATTAGTACAGACAGTATCGAGCCTGTGGTGATGATGATCACAGCAATCCACCCCCCTACTCCCAAAGATGAAACCATCGAAGTCAGCGTAAGCTTCTGTAAAACTTCACATGGCAGGAGTTCCGACTTACATTGGTGGAACCAACCTGGCTCATAGGGCGTCAAGACAGAGTCTAATAGTAGCACGCCGCCGATTGCAGCTCGGGTGAACCCGACATCTTCTGTAATGCCTCGTGCCTCCCTCCCGAAGCCAATGATATTTGCCGAATATCTCCGCCCGGAAGATCCTCGTGTGTCTTTGATCCCCACAAGCCATCCAAGGCCATCGCCGTGAGGAGGATCTGCGTCTCTTAACTGGCAATTATAGCGTTGCCCACAATCAGTTGTCTTCTCGGTCGGAGCTTTGCGGAAGCTGACGCGTCCGTATTGACTGGGTCCACCAACTGACCGATCTAAGAGAGTGGCGAAGGAGGCTTCGTCCCTCAGATCTAGGTTTTCCTTGCGTCCATCTGGAAGCAGCTCGCTGACATCTTTCCCGGAAGGAAAAGGGATAATGTGCTGTCTTACAAGACGTTCCAGCTTGTCAGAATCGTCCAGAACAGAGGAAAGGTTGATCCTGGTGAAGGCAGCATCCGTTGGAACAAGAATGATACACGCGTCATCTCGTCCAGGTAGATCTCCCGGTTGTGTACCATTCAGTATATGGCCAAAACCGGCCTGGTTCATTAGGTCTTCCATGGTGCCTGCTCTTGCGCCTTTTAGCAAGTTGCTAATGGTCAAGTCAAAAGGAATCTGTACTCTGTCGATTTCATGTATAACCCCGGTATTCGTAAGGATATCGCTCTTGAGTATGGTTGATGTGATGCCGTTCTTCTCGCCACCCCTGCGAACAGTGATTGATCCACTTTTCTGCAATTTGATCGCAAGATTGGCACCGAGCTGAGGCAACAAAGTTGGGAGCTCAGTCTCATGCTCTGAAAAGTCTGATCTGTATGCAATTTTGTCGAGAGAGTGAAACTCGACCAGCTCCTGCAGAAGCGGCTGCGACTCTGGGAGGAGCATATAATTCATGGCGACCCCTAATCCGCTGAAAGCGTCATTCGTTGGAATAAGATAAGTGATCCCAGGAGCTCTTTGTACCGCCTTCTTCAGACCAGCACTAAAAATGGTGGCGACAAAGGTTGAGAGCGATAGAAACGAGACGGCCGTTTGGACCGGATCTGAGGGGGGCTGTAAAAGCTGCGATACAACGTATATGACGGCATGTGAGCGGATCTCGACTGGGTCTCGAAGAACGTTGGCATCTCCGAAACCGAGTTCGCCGTTACCTTTTCTGTCGGATGAAGTGTCCGAATCGTCGACTTGGACCGGCATCTTCTGACGGCCTTCCCGTAATTTCCAGTCGTATAATTCAGTTTCGAGTAACATATCATGCTGCAAATCTCTTGTATGGACCAGTCCAGGCAGAATGTGGTACTTGAGTATCTCGGCAAGCCGTGGACCCTTCGCGGACCTCTTGAGGAAGAACTGTTTCGACGCAGCAATCTTTGATGTTAGCCAGGCGTCAATAACATCGTCGCGTGGAGCGAGAAAGGTGAAAGCTTCTTGCTCGTTCGCGGCATGGGCTGGTTTCCGAATATAATGCTCAAGGCCTGCCATGTAGAATAAGTTGACAAGTTTGCTGGCGTTGAGTGCGACTAGACTTTTTTCCACGCTCATGTCAAGATCGCCAAAAGGGAGGATCAAGTCATCGATGAGGTGGATGACACCATTCTCGGCAAGTAGATCTTCCTCCACGATCTGAGCTCCCGCCACTACGAGCCGTTTCTTGCTTGAGTCCGCCTCGACATCGATGAGGCCGCCCAGTGTGGTCGTCAGGCTTGCGTGACCGGCTTCTTTAAGCCTGTGCGAGTACACAGGTCTTCTATCACCGAGCCCTGTACCAGATATATGCCAGCCTAAGAGCTTCAGACGGTCCTGCGCGGCTTGCTGAGATTTGCCAAATAGATAGGCCTCTTCAAGGATGCTCAATTTCTTGAAGGCGTCTGACGTCGGCAAAAACAACGTAAGATGGGGAACAGTAGACAGGGAATGTATGGTTGCGGGATCGAGCAGGCGCCTGAGGCCATCGAGCTGAGTATGTTGCATGAGCACTTGCTCAAGAGACGGAGGCAGGTCCAACACAGCATCGATGGTGTGGATGACACCCCGTTTGGACCTCCAATCCTCAGATAAGGAAATCGCTCCGCCCTTGCCATCTGGACCACCTCCGAACGCTATGACTTTACCGTGCTTCTTCTGTACCGGCTTTGCTCTCTTAATATCGCCCGTGGAAGGTGAAATGTCGAGCTCTGGGCTCTGCGGGGCCTCTTGTACAGCAACCCTGATGCGCTGTCCCTCATCGCCAAGTAGTCCACCATGATCTTCTTCATCGGGGAGGGGTATATGTCCAGGTTTGGTAGGTTCGGTAAGAAGCCGGCGGGACGGGAAATGCATTGTGATATGCATCTCAGGGTGCCCAGGTTCTGGTAAATGCCGGCCCGGGGGCTGGACGTCCGTTTCATGACTGAGAGTAATTGGCAATGTATAGTTCAGAAAATGGTAAAGCAGATGCTGGCGGGCTACAGCATTGACATTAGACGCCGCTACAAGTCCATCATCATGCCACACTAGTGCTCCCTGCCCTGTTGACGATGTTCCGGCAAAGTCGTCGTCTACAAGATACTCCCACAATGATGTTATGTTCTCCCTGCCGGTGTCTGCTTGCAAACGAGCTTCTCTTTGCTGTTCCATCTTTCGCCGGAAGGCATCATTCGTTGGGGCCAAGATGGTCAGTCCGGTTCCATCATCGAAATCCTGCAGTCTGTTGAGGGACGGGATAAGCCTTGTCCTCTGAAGGAGCCGTACCAGAATGGTATGTTGTGGCGACTGCGCAAGGAGATCTACGAGATTATAGGCTCGTGAATCATTCTTTCTGCTAGTTTGTTCGAGTCCGTTCTCTTTGTCTCGGCTTCCGGCGTCATTGTAGTATGCTGCTGATGACGGAAGAAGGAATGGCTCCTGGGCTTGAGTTCGTACAGGATTGGCCAACGCGCAGATGTGCGCAACCATTAGAACCAAGGTCGGAAGCAAGGGCCGCGTGCTGAAGGCCAGCATCATTTGATCTTACAGCTGTGCGGTCGGCAGGTGCTTGTAAGCCCTCAACGAGTTGAGCGCCAGCTGTGTAAACGCGCGAGGCACAGCCTTCAAAGCCAGGCTCGAGTGATGATAGTGTTATGGGACGGAGTCGCGCGGTAGCGCATTCAGGATGTGATCGTGATTGCGATACATATGCAGTAACAGACACACTAAATCCGGGTCGTAGGTGGAGGTGAGTTGGCACGCTGCAACCAAGCGAGACCCTGCGCGAAATTGTGAATTGCGGTACCTCTGCTTCGATAAATGAGCTTTCAGACAGTTATCAGCAAGTGTAGTTAGTAGTACGTAGATCCACGAGAGAGTGTCGCTCAATCGCACCAGAGTGACAAATATCATCCGCGTAAATTCATTTCAATCTTTGGTAGCCAGTGACTCCAAATTTTTGTCCTCCAGCGGGCTATTTGTTTCTGGGGGTTCTTTAGGTTCGCTGCATATGTCTTCGCTCTCTACAACCTGGCTCGAGTGCGCGTACGATTGTCTTCATCTTCAAGAAAGCACTGCTGCACAGCTACAACCATGGGGGCTTCGTCCAATACGGCGGAGCTGCTACTGCGTGTCTGTGCCGACATAGCAGCTCAGCTCGTGGAAGCTCATGAAAAGTCTCAGGCGGTCTCGCTCAACTCTATCCGAACCACGACCTGCAAGAGGTATGGGTACAATGGCGTGCCGCGCCTGACCGACATCATTGCAGCCATCCCAGAAGCCTATCGAAAGGTCTTGGTACCGGCGCTCAAGGCCAAGCCTGTTCGCAGTGCCTCTGGTATTGCTGTCGTAGCCGTCATGTGCAAGCCGCACCGCTGTCCGCACATAGCGTTGACCGGAAATATTTGCGTCTACTGTCCTGGAGGTCCTGATTCCGACTTCGAGTATAGCACACAGTCTTATACTGGTTACGAACCCACGTCGATGAGGGCTATCAGGGCGCGCTACGATCCATACGAACAATCAAAGAACCGTGTTCAACAACTCAGAGAGCTTGGTCACAGCGTCGACAAGGTTGAATACATCATCATGGGTGGTACGTTCATGTCCCTTGCGGAGGAGTATCGTAGCCAATTCATCGCACAGCTCCACAACGCTCTGAGCGGCTTCAATGGCACGGATGTTGATGAAGCAGTCAAATATTCGGAAAGAGCGCTTACTAAATGCATCGGCATCACTATCGAAACACGACCAGATTATTGCCTTCGCCCGCATCTATCCCAAATGCTACGATATGGCTGCACGCGTCTCGAAATTGGCGTGCAATCCGTATACGAAGACGTAGCTCGAGATACCAACAGAGGGCATACCGTTAAGGCTGTCTGCGAAACCTTTCAGCTTGCTAAGGATGCCGGCTACAAGATCGTCGCGCACATGATGCCAGATCTCCCAAACGTTGGTGTTGAAAGAGACATGGAGCAGTTCAAGGAGTATTTCGAAAATCCTGCCTTCCGAACGGATGGTCTCAAGCTGTATCCTACTCTTGTCATCCGCGGCACAGGACTCTACGAGCTTTGGCGAACCGGACGATACAAGAATTATACTCCCTCCTTCCTCGTCGATCTCATCGCCAGAATCCTTGCGCTTGTTCCGCCGTGGACGCGGGTGTATCGAGTGCAGCGAGACATTCCCATGCCCCTGGTTTCTTCCGGCGTCGAGAATGGCAACCTTCGGGAACTGGCACTCGAGAGGATGCGGGACTTTGGAGTCACCTGCAGAGACGTTCGTTACCGAGAGGTCGGTCTCCACGAGATCCACACGAAGGTTAGGCCCGAAGAAGTAGAATTCATCCGCCGTGACTATACAGCCAATGGCGGCTGGGAATCGTTTTTAGCCTACGAAGACCCGGAGAAAGACATTCTGATCGCGTTGCTGCGCTTGCGCAAATGTTCCGCTGGCGGCACGTACAGACCCGAGCTCACTCGAGATGGTCAATGTTCAATCGTGCGGGAGCTACACACATATGGCAGTGCTGTACCCATACACTCCAGAGACCCTACCAAGTTCCAGCATCAAGGTTTCGGAACCCTGCTCATGGAACAAGCCGAACGAATCGCCCGAGATGAGCACGGCAGCCGAAAGATTGCTGTTATTTCGGGTGTTGGTACGCGAGATTACTATCGTAAGCTCGGGTACAATCTAGAGGGTCCGTACATGGTCAAAGTGCTTGTTGACGAAGTATCTGAGTCCTCGACGGGTGGTTACGATATCAACGAATTTTTCTACTAATCGTCAAATAGATATATACTACATAAGTTACCCAAATCCTTCTCCTTCACACAGCTATCGTCGCTACATGTACTTGTAATTGAAGCATCCCAATTACGCATCCGTCGCTCAGAGTTACGTGTTGCGAGCCACTTGATGTCTCTTTTGGCGGAAGGATTGATGTTTCCGACAGTGTGCAAATAGTCACCGTCAGCTTAGTCCTAAGGACCGTCCCTGCCCTCAGCTTCTACATGACGCCGTCTCAACGGTGTGCGCTCTGCAACGGCGTCTCTAAGCGGCAGCTCAGAATACTGAGTCGCTGGTGTCACCTCGTCCTCTGCGTGCCAGTCGACAATTGCATCCTCAAGCTTGCCTAGGAATCGTCTGGCAAGAGATTGCACGATTTTGTAAACAACGTGAAGAGCACGAAGGACGCCAATCACCACAAGCAGTACGATCACGATCGAAGCTATGTTCGCGCCATCCTGATTTCCGTTTCGGCGTCCGGTGTTCGTCATTCGAGCGAATGAGCGTCCAAGGCCGAAATTGTGGAGGTTGAAAGGTGCGAAGAAGGCGGCTCCTAAAAGTAGATTGACAAAGGAAAGTATTCCGACTAAAGAGAAACCGAGGGTAACTGCGGTGAAGACGTATGACGTTAGTACACCTTGGGCGAGGTTGTGGTCGCCCAGACCAGCGGGATCAGTACTCACATTGCAGGAAGGTTTTCTGGAGCCAGCCAGCTTCTGTGTGTGACTTCCCAGAGCTGGAGATGCTCCTAGACCTGTCACGGGTCCGTTTCACTGCTTTGGCCCTTTCAGACGCTGCGTATGGGGATGCGAGCCTGGCGTCGTATTTCTGAGTGGAACGTCCCAAGTCTTCGTCATTATTTGCGCCCTCAAAGGCGTTCCGCCTCTCTGCAGAAGCCCGTGACAGGTCACCATTCGAGATAGCTTCTCTCCCTGCCCACAACCCTCCATCGCCGTACATCCACTCCTTTTTCAATGCCGCCCAAAAGCCTTCTGTTGCTTTCAACGAATCTTGATCTTGAGGCGACTGCTCGACTACATGCAGCCCGATGGCACCTTTCACAGCGTCGGCAGCTTCTCCAGAAGTGAATTGCCACACAGCCTCTCTTATCAATTTGAGGTAGGCGACGGGGTCGTAAGCTGAGCCTCTATAGCTCCAATAGCTTGTATAAGAATAGTCCGTGTCTATATCAGACCAAGTAGGAGGTCCGGAAGCTCGAAACATCATTTGCGAGTCTTCAGGCACAGCATGCAAGGGCCACCATGAAGACGTCGTGGCCTTACCCTTGCCACGCAACGACGTCGTATGTCGGGGCGAATCGTACAGGTCGAGGAAGAAGGTGCCCAGCAGCCCCACCGTCCAGATCAGGAGAAGGAAAAGGAAGAGGCTGAGAAGAAGTAGCAGGGTAGGTGAGGTGGCAACGCCAACAAACCTGGATCTGCGAAACTGATATGGAGCTCCGCATTGATCGCAAGAGACTACAGAAGAGGTTCTTGCGGACATCGCCCGCCAGCGGTCGAGGCACGTTGCGTGTACATATTTCATGGTCCCCCGACACTTGCAAGGCGACATAAGGCGCCCCAGTGACTCGCCATATTCCGCTTGGTCAGACGGACCATCTAGGCATATGCGGCAAATTGCTTGGTTGAACTCTTCAGAGCCGTCGTCTGTCATCCCCGATCGAGGTTCGTCCGGAGTATCGACAACACCGTCTCGATCAAGATCTGTGGCGTCCACATCTGACGCTTTAGGCGTGGACAGATAGTCATCTTCCTTGTGCTGGGCGCTGGCATGTTCGGCGTCGCTAAGCTCTGGTGCGGACGAATTGCAATCTGGTCGAGTGTCCCTGGCCACGTCCTCGAAGGAGCTGGAGTTCATTCGACCAGTCATGGCTGCATTCGGCGGAAGTATGGTAGATGATGTTGTCACCCCGGCACATGTATGTCAGCGGTGATGTGGCATCGCTGGGTGGGAGATATGGTGGAACCCCAGAAGGTCGGGACGGATTCTTTTGACGGCGCGCAGTGCGGAGCGCATACTCCATCTGTGGCCCTGCATCAGAGGTTAAGCTGATTAAAGTGAAGTGAATGGGAAACCCCGCATTATATAATAATGGCTTAACATAGCAGGCGACTTTTGTCGTCGGCGGTTAGGCAGTTCCCGGAGCCGAAATTAGGCCACGGCCATCATTACGTTGGCACGACGCTTTAACTGCTTTTACAGATTGGCGAAAGAGCGTGATGTCGCTATCATCTACCCTTCGTAATTGTCGTGCAATCATCTCAAGGCCATCGCCTACAACCATTTCCCATACGCCTTAAATCAGCACGAAGCTTCTCTTTCCATGATGCTTGCAGTTCTGAGACCTTCGGTAAGCGTGCTCGGGCGGTCAGCCTGCCAAAGGGTGGTGGCCCGCGTTCCGTCCCCCACTCTCCGGGCCTCGTTCTCGTCCTCGACCCAGATCCGGGCCATCAAGACCAGATTCACTGAGGAGCACGAATGGGTCGCTTTCGACGATAGCACAAACATTGGAACGGTTGGAATTACTGATTATGCTCAGAAGAGCCTCGGAGACGTAGTCTTCATCGAGCTTCCGGAAACAGGTTCTCAAGTCAAGAAGGGCGGTGAGTACCACATTACATGATGAACAGTGAAAGCACAGCGACTGACGTTTCGGAGCTATGCTCGACCGATTGGGCTCCTTCAACGCGTTCGCCATCTCCTGAAGATGACATTGGTGCCGTTGAGAGTGTGCGTGGTCTCGATGGTCGTCGCACAGCTTCATAAATGGGTGAAGGCTAACACGCTGAGCTTTTGCTTGTTGATCTTGACAACAGGTAAAGGCCGCTTCCGACATCTACGCACCCGTCTCGGGTCAAATTGAGGCAGTCAATGACAAGCTTAATGACGAGCCAAGCCTGCTGAACAAGCAGCCAGAAGCTGATGGTAGGTTTTAGTACCGCAGTATCAGCGCTTCTATCTCGGACAAACAATCCTAACGCCAGTGCTTTGCTATCCACGTTGACAAATAGGGTGGCTATGCAAGATCAAGCTCTCGAACCCTGGAGATTTCGAGACTTTGCTTTCTGCCGAAGCATACCAGAAAGTATGCGAGAACTGAAGAACCGCATGCTCAGCGTCCGCTTCGGTTTTGACTGTAGTATGCATCAACATCATAGTGACAAATGCAGCAGTCAGCTATATGTAGATGATCGAGGAGACAATGTGGATCTAATGCAGCGTGAAGGGTGCGACAAGGGACGTGGTTGCACGATGTATTATCCCAGCCCTTAGACTCAGCTTTGATTCTCGGCTTCTTTGACATGCAGGCGCTTACTCTACAGGACCTGCAATCGCAAGATATGAACCGCAATGTGAGCCATTTTGAGCCGTGGGTGCAGGAGGTATTCCGAGATCAGGGTCATAACCAAGGTCGAACAAGGGGGGGGCGGACTTGTGCGCAGGGCTACGAAAGGCGGCAGGGTATGTGAGGGATAACCTACATAGAAAGCGTAGGTGATACCTCACCTGGTGCTTGTCCATGCGTTTTGAGCCTTAGTTTGTGTTAGGTTTCGCCGGAAAGAGATCAGGTGGGGTATTCAACAGGGCTTTGAACGTCCACATTATTATCTCAGTTTCCGGGCGGAGCTTGTGGCCTCATGCGTGCACGAACGTCTGTGCTGCGCGACCAATTCTTCCGGCGGCGGAATTGGTCTAGAGCTAGAGCTTAGACGACATATAACTATTACTTTGAGTGTAAAGTGCCTGGTACCAGCTAGTTACATGGCGGATAACACGCGCCTGCATGTTCACCCTTTTCCAACCCAAGTCGACAGTCTAGAAAAGGCGACTGCGATTAAATCGTTGTGCTCCAAAAGTCCCTGTGCCTCATCCATAAGAGAAAGACTGGAGCGGCTTTGTTGAGCGCTTGCGAGCCATCTTTGCTCTCAATAAGGTCAAACGACTCAAGTGGCTCAGGAAGGACTACTTTATGTCGGCCTTGTCTGCCCTTCCCGGCCGTTGGTCTCGCTTCCACTGGAAGTAACGCGTGAGAAAAAGGAAGCCACTCTCGCCAAATGTTCCGAGCTTATACTCCTTGCGTTGCCGCTACCTTTCATGCGGGCACTCGCCAACGGATTTTGGACCCGCGAGGCTCTATATGCTGGACCAAGGGCAACGATGGAGAACAGTCTACGCATATAACCAGAAGACGTAACCGTCTGTCCCATTCAGTCACGACTTGGTAACTCAGTGTGACTATGGCTGGAAAAGTTCTAGGTGTCGGCAGGTTCCTCACAGCATAACTCCACCAGGTTATTGCATGCGGCGGACGCCAGCAGTGGGCTTCTAACATGCGTGCATTTCTAGCTGCGAAATAGGGCGGCGCGAGAGGAGGCTACTCGTGTTGCCTGCAACCAGCCGCCACCGTTCACTGCGATCCGCAATTCAGTCCAGAAGGCTTGTCCAATTAGATGCATACAAGAACCGAGGCCGAGTGGTGTGCGGAAGCAACCCGAGCGGCGGGCTTGCAGGTAGAATTCGGCGGTCGCGCCAAGCGAGATGTAGTTAGTAGCGATTGCGATTGTAATGAAACGGGTTACTGCCCCATCTGTGATACCTCTTCGCGCCTATCGTGCATCTGTGATACTTGTTCCGAAAAGCAGTTACCGCCGACTGCGCTTAGCAAGTGGTTGCATGAGAGAAAAGATCGCGCTTTCAATGCCATTCCTTACCCTTACCTTGCTAAGTCCAGCCGACCCCGACCCGAGGGAGAGAAGCAAGGGCAACTTGCTTCTCTGTCTGAACTCGGCTCTTGATACCATTATCAGCCTCATTCTGTCCCTTGCCTCGCTAGCCCCCCGTCCGTGCCCCCCCTCCACTACTGTGAACGTGAATTGATATGATATGAAATGGCAAGATTTCATTTCCAGGGTTGCCTGTCAATCTCCAGAGATGTGTGCAGGTCTGGTGTTTTAGGCTAGTGGCCAGGCTAGCGCAATCATCACTCGACGCCGACGGGCGAATTGCCTTTCCGTAGCATCAGCCACTTGTGCTTTCCGTGGTGGCTCAATCTATGCACACAACTCTCATTGGCTCTGAAGACGGGCCTTTACTGCCGCGTGCATCGCAACGCATCCTTCGGCCGCACCTTGCAGCTGCTTCCCGAAACAGACACACGCATCCTACTTCACACCTTCGCCACCTGTCCGTTATATAGTTCGAGCCTACTTCTCGTCTCAATCCTTTCCTCTCGTATCGATCGTTGTCTCTTCGTTCTCAGCGGCCTCAGCCTTCATCACATCCCTCCTTGCCACGCTTCCTGCTTCTTCCGCGTGGTCTCCATCGCACTCCGGCTGCTTGATCTACCTTTCCCGTTGGGCGGTACAAAACTTCTCGAACCGCTGCTTAGCCAACTCACACCCGAGAAAGTCAATAGTCTCTTCGAACTACATAAAGGTCAATTTGTCCAAGATGGGGGCTATAGATCTCAGGTGAGTGTTGTTCACATACACTACGTCGATTTGTTTACCAGTCCGTCCTGACTTTGTTCACTGTGCCTCTTGGCCCATTCTTTATATCCGCTTTTCAGCCTGGGCTGCATGTACATCGGCGTCATGTTGAACGTCTGGTTGTATGGCTTCTCGATCGTACAGGCCTATATCTACTATAGACACTTCAAGACCGACAAGCCTTTCATGAGGTATTTCGTGCTTTTCCTCATGGTCACCGACACTCTCAATGCCATCCTTGATCAGGTCTTCATGTACCAGTATCTGATCACCAACTTCGGCAACACCACATACGCAGCGCTGAGCAACAGCGCCTTTGCTGCGGATCCAGTCGTGACCGGTATCATCGCCTTTTCGACCCAGCTTTTCTTCGCCTGGCGAGTGTACAAGCTCATGCACTCGAAGATCATGCCCGCTTTCATCGCAGTTGGCGCTGCGGTCTCCTTCCTCAGCGCCATCGGTACAACGATTGGTGTTGAAATCGTCGAAAAGTTCGCCGAGTTCCAGAGGTTCCAGGTGGTCGTCATTCTATGGCTCGCTTTCGCTGCTCTCACCGACATGCTTATCACTGGCTCTTTGGTCTACACACTCAACAAGTCCCGAACTGGATTCACCGCCACCGACGACGTCATTACTAAGCTGATCCGAATGACGCTGCAAACTGGTATGCTTACGTCGTTTTTCGCTATTGTCGACTTGATCCTTTTCGTGACTTCAACCTCGACACTTCACCTCGTTTTCAACCTACCTTTGGCCAAGCTGTATGTCAACTCTCTCCTTTCCACCCTCAACGCGCGTGTGACGATCAACCCCGGAGCCGTTCAGTACACGATGGAGGGAACGAGCAGTGATCAAGCTCGACGAGGTACGCAGACTCGGACAAAGCGTTCGAATGTGTTCCGACCTGGTGGAGCTGAACGGCCCACCATCATCAGGACCCAAGCCTCGTCTCAACATGACATTGAGAATGGCATGGGCGATTACAACAGTCATGAGAACTTTGAGACTGGAATCCACATCAAAACCATCGAAGAAACCTTCGAGGAGCGACATGACGGTGACAACCTGCGAGCCTTTGACTCTAGCAGTCAGAACGACTCACTCCCAGTCGTGGAAAAACTTCGCACCGATCAAGACTCACTCTGAGGGTCTCGCGCGGATCTTCGCCCACCCCATATCCCTTGCTTCTCTTGAAGCCAATACCCCCCGCTTTCGATGCCATTCTCCTCCACGCTACCAGTACTTCTGTAGACCTTCTAAACGGTTCAGCTTGGTTTTTCGTACGCGATGTACTTCGCGAACGGCCGCTGCGAGCATAGAAGTGATGCCATTGTTATCAGCTTCGGCGGCTTGCCCATCCCTCAGATTGCAGCAGCGTATCGCCTCAGACACTTGGCCCGACTCATTCTGGCCTGCTGTGGGCACCTGCAAAGTTGCTTTTCTACTTTTTGTGCTACATTTGGGCTTCCAATGTTGGTCATGGTTCGCATCACTTAACACGATACACATATAACACCATTATTGCAGCGTGGCCATGCCTTCACACGTCTGAACTGTTCGAGCTAAACCATGTCCATGACATAAACTCGTCGAAATACAGGCTTGATCGTCGACGAGCGATCGCCAGGGCGGTGGTTCCCTCGATTTTCGCCACATTGGCGATTCACGTTTATGAGTATTAATTATGAACGGAGTTTGTGCGATCTCACAACCATTTCTTGTGGTCGCATCCAGCCATAGACCTGCAAGCTTGCTTCATCGAAAGTCAACTTCAGGCCACCGCTATCCCTAAATGCCGCAATCTAAAGCCTCTCCTGAGCGAGATCGGAGACCACAAACAAGCAGCAGGCTCCCTCATTCTTAGGGAGAAATGGCTGCTTCTGGCTGCAGCCATCATGGCTGCCGGACGGAATCATCTCTGAACCGTCCGGGCCCTTCGCGCGTACCGCATGAGCGACACTCCTCCGGCATTCGCATTCGTTCACGAGATTCAAGCAAGCAGAAATTAAGGCAGTACTTCGTCCACTCGGTACAGGAGACGAGTCCACTCAGTTCAACGTATTCAGAGGCGAAGTCTTGGTTACATGCTAGACGGTGGTCGAAGGCGGAGACAGACGATTTTCTTGTGAATCATCGAACGGTTGTCACTGCCGGCACTGCAAGCCTGGTTTCTACAGCAGCATCCTTTCCCTTCGATAGCGTCAAATCCAGGCTACAAGTAAGGGACTATCCTTCGATATGGGCGTGTGCCAAGGCCGTCGTCAGAGAAGAGGGTTTTCGAGGATTCTTCCGAGGTGTCACCATTCCACTGGTCACCATCTCTTTTGTCCGGACGTCATCATTCAGCATCTACTTTAACACGAAGCAATACCTTCACAAACGTGGCATATTCCTGGATCAGAATAACCTAGCCCATACAGCGTTGTCCGGTGCAGCAGGGGGAGCGACAAGCGGCGTTATCATCTCTTGTGGCTCTGCGCCGTTCGAACTGGTCAAGGTGCAGCGACAACTAGAGTATCTCATCGCAGTGCAAAAAGGTCTCATTTCGAAGACACCTCCAGGTGCTGGTGGCACAAGAACTTTTGTGCCACAATCGGGCTTTCAGGCGGCTGCCAACATCTTCAAGAACTTTGGAGGCATGAAAGGCTTCTATCTCGGATTTCCGCTCCATATGATGCGCGATACCATGGGCACGGCACTCTATTTCGGGTTTTATGACAGTATAAGGAAGCTTGTGTCCAGGTACTCCAAAACAGACTCCAGGACAGGGACGTCCTTCTACGGCGTTCCAGGCCCCGTCGTCTCTTTCCTCTCCGGCTCCTCCGCTGGTATTCTATCCTGGTTGATCGTCTATCCTGTCGACCTGATTAAGACCAAGGTCCAGCGTGACGCCTTGGCCGGGAGTCCACGTCAATACAGCGGCTGGCAGGTCTTTCAACACATGATCAGAGAGAGGCAACCAGTGGCACAAAGCGGTACAGGCAACGACGTATCCCGACCCGATACGTTGCTTAGCCGATATCTGCGTCTCTACCGAGGTCTTGGTGTCAGTGCCCTTAGAAGCTTTATATCGTAAGTTTGATCCATCGAGGCTTCAGCAAGCTCCGCAGAATTCCAGCCATAAGCATAAACTGACCCCGCTCCTTTCTTTTCTTGCGGCTTATTAGACATGGATTAACCTGGACACTTATAGAGTCGATATCAGACAAGATCTCAGAAAGAACTGGGAGGACTCTTAACCAGGTTCCTGATAGCCAAAGGCAGGTCTGAAGAGTGCACACAAACACCATCCTTTCCCTTGTTGGTGGCACAGACCCGAGACCTGGTCTTTACCTGAATTGCTCGTAATGAAGGCTGTCGCCAACACTCGCTTCCTACCCACAAATCCTAAAGCACAGAGTACAGATACATAGACAACTCGCACTTCCTTCTAATACCACGTTGGATTGGCTTTTAGGATCATCTCGCCACCTGCCGGCGGATCTGCCTAACTGCCAGAAAGAAGTTTCTGAAGTTGCTCCGGCGTGAACCGTCGTTTCGGCCTTGGTTCTGCCGGCATTAGCGCAGCGGCAACCTTTCTGCCTTCTTCTGAGAGCATGTTAAAGGTGGAAGCGGCATCATGCTGTTGCGAGGGCCATGTTGGGGTCAAGGCCACTAGATCGGTCAGTAAGTGAATCGGGGCGAACACGTGTCATCTTGGGGTCGGTATCATGGCGTCGGCGCAAACTTACCGTACTCTGTACGTCAAGCTGTATTCCTAGAGAATTGATATAATCTCTAATGGGCTGCGGAGGCGGCAAAACGGTCCTACCAGTCCCGAAGAGCAGGATTTCGGGTCTTTGGTCGATCAGATCGAAGATCTGGAAGACATCCTTGACTTTTTGCGAGACCTGAAGCTTCTTCCCTGGCTCTACGTTCTGACCGATCCAGTCCTCCCACCCGATGCCCGAAGGCACTGCGTAGTCCTGATTCAGCTTGGGATGGTCCCAGAGGAAGACTTGGTTGTTGAGAAGGATGACGCTTTCTTCCAGAACCAAACCATCTTGCAGCGTGAACGAGGCGGGAGACGTCGAAGCCACGGAGACGGCAGAGTCGGCATTGGGCTCGATAATGTTATAGAAATCGTCGTAAACTGTCCTGTGCTGGCCAGTGTTGGGCTTTCCGCCCGGGTCGTCTGAGGGCAAACGAGCAGCCGCAGACGAGCGAAAGGCGCGGCGACTGCACTCGGCAACTGCGTGTCGAGCCGGTGAATTCGCAAAGCGCGGCAGAACAGGCGAGTGCGACGTGGCTCTGACACTGGCAAGCCTGCATGCTCCACTAAGCGTATGTGTGCCACGATGGAGAGCCATGGCTATGAGAGCAATCTTCAAGAACGTGGTGTGCAACGAGGGCCGAGAGGGTGGACTTTCTTTGAAAAGCTTCAATCGGTACAAGCAATCACGGTCTGGAACCATCATGTGGAGATGATGCCAATCGCAATCACGGTTATCGACCCAAGTCTGTGATTTGTCATATTCAGCGATTCATCATTCTCGCTTTTCTACGCAATTCGCACCGTGCAAACAAGGTAGAGGTACGCTTTAACCCCGCCGGTGCAGTGTCAGCCGGTCGACACATGGTGATACCGCCACACTTCTACGACATGTGCCAGGTTTGCACGTCCTACAGATGACGTGGGTCATGTACATAAGCCGGACGAGAATCACTACGATTACAGACATGATTGAGGAGGCGGTGAACGACGTGGGCGACAAGGCTGCAAGTCGAGAGTTAGTCGGAGACCATCTCCGAGACAGCTCGAGACTTCTGCGAGACGGCTTCCAACTTCTGCCTTTTCCTTTCGTGCGTCTTGCGATGTCTTGAAGCTTGGTCGGGTCTGCTGAAGCATTTGCCGCAGACGTCGCAGCGAAACGGCTTGTCGCCGGTATGCGTCCGCATGTGTTTCGTCAGGTTGCTCGACTCGGCAAACGCTTTCCCACAGCCAGGGAAGCTACAGATGAAAGGTTTAGAGCCCGTGTGGGTGCGCTTGTGGATGGTCAGGGACCCAGCAACGCTGAAAGCCTTTCCGCAACCTGGATAGTTGCAGATATACGGCTTCTCCTGTGTATGAGTTCGCATGTGTTGTACCAGAGTGTTTGGTTCAGAAAAGCGCTTCCCACATGCTGAACATTTGTAGGGCCTGTCACCGGTGTGTGTCTGGATATGTCGGAGGACCTTTTGCTTTTGGCTGAACGTCTTGCCTTCCAGATGGCGGGTGCAGCCTGCCCACCGACATTCGTACTCATTTTTCCCGCTACCAACATGCACGCTTTCGATATGATCCGTAAGTGCAGAGTGGGCGGTGAAGGTTTCCGAGCATCCCTGCCACCTACAATGCAGCAGCCCCTCCGTTTCTGCGACAGAACAAGATTCTGAGCGCTGGCGCTTGAAGAGACTCACTGTCTCCGGGCTTGTATGGACCCGAGTCTCTGATTGCGTACTATGCTGGATTGCAGCCGACTTTTGCTCGGGTTGAGTGGCGAATCTGGACGTTGGACTCTGCTTCTGCGTCAAGAGATGTGGTTCTGCTTGCTGCCCAAGGTGATCATGAAGCAAATGCTGTAGGATAGCTAGAGAATACTTGTCGTTCTCAGCAACACTATCGCTCGCCCACATCCCGAGTCCGGCCTCTGAAGCCTGTCCGGTCAAGGCGGATGCTGCCGGAACTTGATGGCAATCATTCCATAGGCAAGATAGGCCGCCTGGATGTTGGTACGATGTCGGTGGGCTTGCAATTGTCCTCATGCCAATAGCACTGGCTTGTCCGGCTTGCGATGGTAATTCAGTGCCGTATGCCGTTTTGCGGACCAAGTGTGCATGATTAACGTGTGCTACGAGCTCTTCCACCGTCCAGAATCGTTCATGGCAGCCGGCCCACTGGCATACCTGGAAGCGCGTGTCGTCTTTTGTCGTCAGCGGGCTTGATGGCGATTCCATATGTCCGGATGACAACCAGTGAGAGTGCGGCGCCGGCGTCTCGCATGAAGCAGACCTGCATAGAGTCATAGCTGGAGGAAGACATCCGCCGGAGTTATTGTGTAGATGTGGCTGGGCAAAGTTGCAGTCCTGCCAAGACTGAAGCTCACCTAGGAAATGCTGGAGAGAGGCTGGATTGAGAGAGTCAAGCTCCGTCTGTTCCCGGTCCTGGTTGTAATGGGTGTCTTTGTGTCGGCCATTAGTTGTATCTTGCATTCCGTTTGCAAGAGTGTGAACAATGGACGGCGAATGTCGAGACACTGGCAGCTGGGGTGTCACTGCAGTTGAAGGTGTCGAGGATCGTGACCGAGTCAGCTCATGATCGACTGGTGTGGGTCCGGCAGTAGATGTGATAACGCTGGACGATGGGGTGTTCGAAGGCTGTATCAGGGTGTCTTTTCTTAGCTGGGTATTTCGATGAGTGCTGGCGTGGTGATGGGGAACCGGTTCCTGTGATCCTTCAGCGCCAACGCAACACTGTTCAGCTAGGGGTGGCAATGAACAACAGCAGCAGTCTAAGAGTTCCTGGAAGCTGCTGTATAATCTGCCTCCTTCTGAGTTCTGTACAGCAGCTATCGAGCCTCTGCACTCCCGGCATTCCTTCGGCCCATGCTTGTTGTTGCGAAGATGGGAAGGTGCATTGCGGCCGACAACCCCATCACACGTGACACCGGTGCCACTTGAGCATTGTGACTGTGCTTCCACTTCGCACCTATCGTCAGTGCAACAGATGGGTGAATCTCCGGCGCAGAGCAGGGTGACGTCCCCGGCACCAAGAGCAGCACAGGATGATCCCGGGCTACTGACGCATGGAGATGGACTGCAGCACGGCAAGACTGCCGCACATATTGCCGCTGATGAGGTCGAAGCAGCGGCACAGGTAGGCTCTGTACATGCACTGGAAAGGTGAAGCAGATCGGAGCATGGCGACGAAGTCTTCGAGAATTGAGACTCCAAACAGTTCGATGCATTTGTACACGGCAAAGGTGGTTTTGCATGGGGAAGATCACAGCAGATCAGCTCTGCATATGTTTTGGCTGATCGGCGTGAGCGGCTAGCGGAGTTGCGGTTATGATCCGGCGTAAAGGAGCAAACATCTCGCAGGTACGCCTCATCCTTCTTGCCACCCTCGTGGAGTTGCTCGAGAGTTCGTTCACGAACATGGATTTGTTCTTCCTCCAAGGCTGGGACCATAGTGGCAAGTTCAACAATGGTCGTGCGTAAAAGCGGGAGGTCGTGATGTGCCGCCTAGCCCCACAGGGCACTCAGGACGATGCCCAACAGCTCTACAAGAAGATTGAGTTTTCGAAGACCTAGTAGGTAGCCATCGTCTGCAACGAAGATGAGCGAGTCCAGGCTGCTCTGAAGATTGCAAAGGTCTGCCTGACGAAAAGCAGATAGAAGAACTGTAGCTAGCCCGACCAAATTCGTACTTGCGTTACGAGGGAATGCTGTATGTACAGGGTGAATGGAGGCAAGAGCCTGCTGGGCCGTTGGTCTATTGAGGATCCTGGGCTGTAGACCCGGCCGCTTTGAAATCACAGGAAACATTCACAGGGATATGGTAGAACAGCGAGAATGATGAAGTGAGTACCTTGGTGGTTATACCCTGTCGAGATAGCGCTGATAGCTTTTCTTTCGGACGAGAATCGCCCCAGCTTGCAGCTTTGCGACCGCCATTGCATCAATCTAACAATTAGACATCTACATGTCATGCTCTAGCCGGCTGGCCAGAAGGCTGAAGACGAAGAAGGATCACAACTTGCACATCACAAAAACTGTAAGGTAGCATAGCGTTAGACTTCTATTGTTCTAGCATGCCGGTGATGGCCGTATAACTAGATCAGATCCCATAAAGGGTCATCTTTGCGAATACCTTCCTTGCGCGAGGAACCTGATCGAAGAGCATGCGGCTTGGTCGTAGCCGCGGCTGAGGTGAGGTTATGCGCATCAAGAACGCCGTCGAAGCTTGCTTGAGGCAGCGGCGTGATGGGAGGAGTGGCAACTGGAGGCGTGTGGCGTCGCGCGGATGACGAGGAGGAAGCAAGACCGCCAAGGATGAGAGATCTCAAATCATCCGCAGAGAGGGGCTGCACGGGAAAGCGTCAATCTGTCAGAGACAAGTACAATGCCGAAACATGTGTTGGAATCAATGGTATACTTACTTGAACACTTCCCTTGACAGCATGAGCCGAAGCAGAACCCTTGGGCGCAGCTTGCTTCGGGCCGAGAACGGCAATGCCACCTTGGGGTTCCTTGAAAGAGCCGGTCGGGGTCTTAGCTTTCCCAAGGAAGGCAAGGACATCTCCCTTTGTCAACATTCCTCTGACACCCGTGCCTTTGATCTTGTTCTCAGCGTCCTCAATGTGATTCTCCATAAGAAGTCGCTGGACAGAGGGGAACATAGGACCCTTAAAGGATACATGTGTGTCTGAAGAGGTAGGTCCGGATGAGCCTTGGGCAGCAGCACCTGTAGATGCCCCTGTCTGCGATGAAGGGTCCGGCGTCGACTTTGACTCTTGACCAGCGGGAGCCGATTTGGAGTCAGGAGAAGTGGGGCTAGGTGTCGGGGTGGGTGCTTCGTCTTCCGTGGGTGCCTCGACGTTAGAAATGTCGTCGCCTTCCTCAGCGAGCATGGCAATCGTCTTGCCGACAGCGACATCCTTGGCACCGTCCTGAACCACGATCTTAGCCAGCACGCCATCTTCCTGGGCTTCTACGTCCATGGTGGCCTTGTCCGTCTCGATTTCCAGAAGCACATCGCCTGCAGAGAAAGATTGGCCCTCCTTCACCTTCCAAGAGGCAAGTCCGCCAGAGGTCATGGTAGGAGACATGGCCGGCATGGCGAACTTGCTGATAGCGTGCTGGGCAGAAGAAGTGGAGAGGCTACGCGCCGCGGGACGGGAAGTGGAGGCCGAGCCGACAAGTGTCGAGGCCGGCACCTGGCCAAGCCGGCGAGCGTTGACCAGAAAGTTTCGGGCGGCGGCCATGGCTGATACGAACAATATCCAAGATGGTAGAAGGAGCGACGAGGTTGGAAAGAAACTGGCGGCCGCTAAAGGGAAACTCTGGTCTGAACAGCCGCGAGATCGATATGCGGAAGAAATCAGCAAACATCAGCGAAATGCAGCCAGCCACCTCGACATCTCTGAGCCAATATAGAGTCGGAAGCTTGGATGCGTAGTTTGACTACATGACAATTCATCCGAATTCTCTACAAGTGGTCAATACAAAATGGCCTCGCTTTTGTTGGGGCCTAAAATCTATATATTCGAAGGCTGTATAGACCCTTCATCTGCCTATGCTACTACAATCAAATCAGGTTGGGGTGGGACATGATGATAGCGACTCTTGGCTACAGCCAGCCCGACAGGGCTTGTTCGACTCTTAGCACTCTGGCTGCTGACCACCAACACAGGGTGACCATAGTAACGATGGCAAACGACGGAGGAGCAACATGCATAACCCAGCTCATAGTCAACTTGAGGTCAGCGAGGAACACCGCTTCAGATTGCCTCGATATAAGGTGAGCGCACACAAACGTGGTTCTGGTCGGAGAAAGCACGTATATGTTTGGCAAGCGTGCCAGGGCAGCGATCACTACAGAGGGAGGGGAAGTACGACGTTAATCCCTCTTCGACCTCTTGGATTTCTTTTGTTCCTCGTTGCCCGTAGCCGCTGCGCTTTCTCTGTGCTTCTTTTCTTTCGCATCCTGCTTGCTAGTGGCGACGGCTTGAGCAGCAGCTGGTGTTTTCTGGACTGGGTCTTCCTTGACGCGCGTACCTGCGGGCTTGCTAGGACATAGTAAGGGGCGAGATTGGTAAGACGAATTGTTGTCAGCATCGCCCGAATTCGTAAATTGGGACTGGCTGAGAGTCATACGTACAAACGACCTGTCAAAAGGTCCCACGGCTGTTGCCTCTTTGTCTTAAGTAATGTCTCGTCGTCAGCCTGTTGTGTGGCTGTCGCAATGCCCGAGCCTGCGGGCGACGCAACAGATAGATGCAGAGATCTGGCGATTTTGACAGGCGCTACGACAGAACCAATAGTAGGAATGTGTAAGCGATCAACGCCGTCTGGACAGGGCGGTAGAATGAGACAATCAAACTTACCAAGAACAAGCTTTCCAGGCTGGCTGCCATCTGCGGCTGGTACGAGTAGCTTCAGGCTTTCCAATTCGGCTGCCGCTCCTTCTCGGGCTGCCAGGCTAGCGTTGCCATCGTGACCCACGCTATGTTTAGGATTGGACGGGTTAGCGGCCCCCGCCGCAGCCATTGCGATGAGTTGCGAATCGGCACGAGGCGTGATTTTTGGCGAAGCGGTTTCCGTATCCGATGGTGCAAGGTAGAGATTGTAAGTGTTGAATATGGAAGACGAGGTGGTTGGAGTCTTGAATGAGCCAAGTGGCTGAACAGAGCTGTGAGCATCAGAGTGCTGTGGTGGGACTTTGATCACAATACCATCGAGTTGTGAAGGAGAGACTCCCGCAGGAATGCGCAGAGCCCATATCTGCTGATCTTTTGACGAGCTGAGACCCTTCTCTGTGATGAAAGAGGTGTTGGCCAAGTTGACAGCCTCGAAGTCACGGGGAGGCTTGTAGCTGATACCTGACAGATTGCGGGAGTTACGCAGTTTGTTCGTGGGGACTGATGGGGTTAATGCCTCTACCGACGACCCGCTCGAGCTCGATGAGGCGCTTGAGGCCGAATCGGACCGCGACCTCTTCGACATTGTAGCAGCTAGATAGGTATGTGGTTGGCGACAGCAAGGACGAGGATGATGGAGTGCGAATAATGTCAAAATTGTGACTGCTTCATGCATCGCCGAAATTTCAAAAAAGGAAGCAATCACAATCAAGAAACGACCCGACGTAAAGCTGCGCAGGCGAATCGGGTGTAAGATTGTGATTGTTGAACACACCCTAAAGAAGCAGTCAGCCATAAGTCCAGCCGTCAGTCGAGCAGTCATCGGTTCTTGTGACTATCAACGATTCACATTCAACCCCGCTACCCGCTTCTTGAGCCGCGGGCAACAGAACCGGAACACTCAGTATATATGATCTAGTTCACGTCCCCGCTCTTGCCATGGATTACCGCCGTGCACCTGTATCTTCTGCGTTGACGTGATAGATTATCTTCGGAGGTTGGACGCTCAGGACTGCGAGGAGAGTACGAGATGGATCTGGTCAGCGCATTGTTCGATTCGCTCGGCGTAGCGGCGCCGTCTGCCAAGACACTTTCTTTGATTGGCACCCTGGTTTGTGTTGGGCTTACGCTGCCGTTGGCGGTCATGTTTCACTTCTCGTCTCGGCCCAGGATCCAAAGCATCAAGATCTACCACGAGCGGGTGCTCATCCTGGGCGCCTCCACAGACAGGGGGGTCGGTCAGGCGCTTGCGCTGGAATACGCGCGTCGCGGCTGTCGCGATCTCATCCTGGTCGGGCGCAACCTTGCAGGCCTCGAGGCCACCAAGAAGCGGTGTATCGAACAGGCGCTGAAGCAGGAGGAGTACGACATGTCTGATGAAGCGCCCGGCGACCAGAGCAAGCTCCAGCACCATCTGCGCATCCACTGTATCGCTGCTGATTGCGCCAAGGCCGACGACGTCGACCGTCTGAGAAAGCAGATAACTGCCAAGTTCAAGGGCCTCGATACTCTGCACATCTGTTTTGGGGTATCTGCCGTCTTGCCGCTCCTGGGCATCGCTGGAGTGGACCCAATCCGGCCGCCCCGCGCAGGTCTCCATGCTATTCACGCAGACAAAGAGGGCCTGGAGGCCGTCGAGAGAGCCGTCGACAGCGCTTCGCACATCAATGTCTCGGGGACTGCCATCTGCTTGGCGGCCTTTATCCCCATGCTGCAAACCACCTCGCGCTATCCGGCCATCTGTCTTACCTCGTCCGCTGCCGCACTGCTGGCGGCGCCTACCCGGTCTATCTATTCCGCCACCAAGGCAGCCCAGCTCTTCCTGTTCCGCTCGGCCGCCATCGAATGCCAAGCACACTCAGAAGCAGCCGCAAGCGAGCCAGCCAAACCTAGGGCCCGAATCCGCTTCCTGGCCGTCTGCCCCGGAAGCATCGACACTTGCTTTCGACAGTCTGCCGTCGACACCACCGCTTCACACGCGCCAGATCCAGTTCACGCCACCGCCACAAAATTGCTCAGCTCGCAAGACGTGGCCGCCAAGACGATCTTCGCCGTCGACCGGTACACGGAGGGCGTGATCACAATACCGCCCCTCTACAGCCTAGCGACGTGGGTCGACAAGATCGCGCCTGGCCTGATTGCCACAAAAGCGCGCAAGAAGTACGGCTATTGATCGCCGGTACGACTACTCCAGTGCCAGTTGACTCCTGGCTGTATCATTGCACCATCTGATCGCTAATTCCATTACAACTACACTGGCCGAGACTGGTCAATCCGCGTCGACGTCGCCTTCCAGTTCAGCAGCGCTGCCGCCAGAGATGCCAGACATGGAGCTGTGTGAAACACCAATGTGGCTCCTGGATGGACGCGCAGATTCAGAAAGGTCGCTGAGGGTTCGCAATGTCTTTGAGAAGAGGCGGGTGAAGGCCAGATCCCACTGGCCGATGGTGGTGGGGAGGTGGAGATCTAGCGAGCCCGCTTCGGATCGGCTCATGCCAGGCTGGCCGTCGGAGCCGCTCTTGTGCGACTTCCTCACTAGCCCACTGTCGGCGTCCTCTGTATCTTGGCCAGAGCCGGCGCCCTGCTGGTCGGCTCGGTCCCGCTTGCGTTTCGAAGGGACAGACTCGGCGTGAGCGGCGCCGATCGTCCCGACGACAGATGCCCCCAGTTCTTGCGTGGCGTCGTCAGGCGCCGACCGTCGCCCCGTGTCCTCCGGGTCATCATCGTCGTCGGCGTCCGGATCAATTTTCCGGTCAAACAGCGTCTGATAGTGGCGGTGTTCGGCAGTATCCTCTTCGGCATCGTACCCCTCTTCTACTGCCTCCGCCTTGTCGATTTCGACGTCTTCCATCTCAGGGTCCTCAAGCTCGGCGTCCGTGGCGTTGCCCTTGGTCTGTGCTGCAGCAAACATACCAGCGATGGTATTGTCTGCAGGCTCTGCCCGAGTATCGTCGTCTTCCATAGACGGAGGCGGAGGGGCGTCTAATTCCGTTCTCATCCAGGCGAATAACTTCTCCCGACATGATATGGCTATGTTTCGGAGCCTGACTTGATCTGTTATCCCAACGGTTCTGGTCCCCTTTCCACCATGTATCGGCTGGCTCTCTCGACTCAGAGGCCCAGGTAATGTTGATGCGCCATACAAGAACCTTCCATCGGGCGCTGGAGAGGGGACCAAGTTCATCGTAGAGTGATGTCGGTGGAGACCGTCAAGCCTCGACCCTAGCGGGGCTCCACTGGCGTCTGCTGAGTCTATGCGGCTACTCGAGTCCGGAAAGGCGGCTCTGGCGTTGGACTGAGCGACCGAGAAATCAATCTGGTTGCCGCGCAGGACGGAGACCCAGATCCGGTCGAGCAGGTCCAGGGTCTGGAGGACATAGTTGAGTTGCCTGTTCTTCAGCAAGTCAACCTCGAGTTCTTCTTCTTCCCCATGTTCATCCTCGTTGTCGTCCTCATCCTCGTCTTCGTCATTGCCTAGCTCGTCTTCTACTTGGTCCTTTCTACTGCTCTGTGCTTTTCGGTCGCCTGTTGGCCGGCTGAGGCGTTCCGACGTCCGTTGTCGTCTAAGCTCCCTGCGATGTGCCTCTATCTCCATACCGAGGCCGTAGCCAGCGATGCCGTCGCAGAGGTCAGAAGAGCAGCGGAGGAGGTAGGATATGAGCAGATTTGTGTTGCCGCTGCCGTAGGGGGGGACACGGGCGAGGACGCTGAGGATGGTGGTCCACTGGTCGAGATACAGCGGCAGGGAGCGGAGCGCCGAGGACGGGTCGAACCTCTTGCGGTAGCCGCGGCTGACGGCGTCGAGCGAGCCGTCGAGGAACGAGCGCAGCTTGGCCTCCTGCTTGGGCGACAGCTGCGCGGGCGTGGCCACCCGGTCGCCCTCGTCCGTGCCCCGCGACCCATCCCCCCGCCCGGAAGCCGCGTCCAGCCCCCCAACCGCTAAATCAACATCAATCATAAACCCACCCGCCGACTGCATGTCGCCGCCGCTGTCTAGAGTTGCTGGTACGCCAGACCTTCGCTGTGGTGCGGGAAGTCGAAGCGCTAGCGTCAACGCATCCATCAGTCTATCGCTTTCCCGATTCCCGGTTCCCGCCGCCGCGATACATATTGTGGAGGTGAACAGCTTACAGCGTCGTGCTTGCCAGACGCGTTGCCGGACGCGCGAGCTTCGTTTGACTACTAACTCAGCCTCTTCGACTCGAACCGCAGACAAGCTTGGGACGGTCATGGTGGCAAACGCACTTGGCACCCACCACGCCACACCCTGAAGCAGTGAGAGTATGTCTCGGATCATCATCAATATCGGTCTGGCAGACATGTGACTAAGTATATGGCAAAGGATGTGCAAAACGGATCAATCGGCTGATGGGGGAGACTACAAAAAGTACAGGACCATGGGTTTGTGTCCAGGAGATACAGATAATATACGATTCGGTACCCTGCTGGGGGGAGATTAAGGGGATATATGCCATCGTGCTACCGTTCCGTAGCGTCTCGCTTTGTGGGGACTGAGAATGGTGGTGTTGCGCTGAGCTCCTAGACGCGCATGCTGCTGGCTACCGTAACCCGGAAGAAGAAAACATCATCGAAGGACTGACGGGCGAATCTAGGCGACGTGCGTTTGCTGGAGAGGTTTATGGAGAAACGAACATCCTACGATCTCGAGGTAGAACGGGCGGGGGGGGGAGCGAGGGACGAAAGAGCCGATCCTCGACTCAGCGGTATCGAGGCCCTGACGCATGATCCAAGGGACTGTTCCTTCTCGGAAAGCCTTGTTGAGGAGTTCCGTCGTAGCCAAAAGGCGTGAAGGCGAAATCGCTGTTTTGGCCAGGCCTTCCTGGCAGACCTTGCGCCGAAATCGGAGCGGCATGGGAAGCGGCGAAAGGATCAAAGGTCGCTCGGTTGTCCGGCCCTCGAGCGGCGCTTTCGCTAGCCCACGGATCGAAAGCAGATGAAGTCAATTCCAGGTCTTGATTAGCAAAGGCTGCGGTACTGTCGAGCGGAGATTGACGCATGCCGCTCGGGCTGACCGCATCAAAGCCACCAAAGGACGGTGACGACATGAACGGACCCATGACGCGAGGCGACGTCCTTGCATTCCCTAATGACATTGACGAGAGATGCCTGTCCAGGTCATTCGAGACGCCTTGCGGGCTCTCGTAGGGAGCAGCAGACGGCAGAACCGGCACGTTAGAGGCTAGCAGTCCAAGACTGATCGAAAGCGGCCGATACGGAGGAGTATGGACAAGATTGTGTCGGAGGAGCATCTTCCTAATCTCATCAGAGAATCGTTCCCGCTGCATGGCATCCAGCAGAGTCGCATCCACCATCACTTTGGTAATGAATTGCGAGCCATGCACCTGGTCGACCAGAATTTGCTCAAGTAGCTGAGGCCGTTCAGCATCGAAAATGATTTTGAGGAGCTGTCGTGAAGCTTCTAGATCGGTTTTCTGGCTGACTAGCCTATGTACGGTCTGTGATGCTAATTTGTGAGTGCAAAGGCTTGCCAGATGTGGGGCGAGCCGAGGCGCAAGCAGACGGAATCGTCCTGGCAAAGCCGAGGCGTCCAGAAGCCAAGTCATGAGCAGTGCGCCGTTCTGACTCGTAGCCAGTGGTACCGAATTGAGGATGATGGAGATGGCCACCCGCTTAACTTGCGATCTCGGCAAATCAGGCGACTCCAAACATGCCCTCATGCTACGAGCCCCGAATCGACCTTGCGCAATCTCCCAGCACCTGTCAACCATGGCATCGAAGATCAGATCCACATAAGGAGAGCCGAACGGGATAAGCCTCTGGACCACGTAGTTGCCAAATTGGTCCATCAGAAGGGGCGGAATGTACGGTCGCAGCTGCTGAGCGATCATGTCTCGTTGTTCCGATGCATGAGTGCAGTCAATAATCTTCTGAGCGGCCCAAGTCCCATTTTTGTGCACTCCAATGATAGCAAGATACGGCGCAATCAATTCTAGCATCGCCCCCTTTATCGGCTCACTGCATTTCTCGAAGAACTTTTGAACGAGAGTGTTGCCAATAAAGTCACTTGATAGTTCGACGATGGATGGTAGAAACTCATGGGCCAAGGCATCAGCTTCGGCATGCGTGCAGGATGGATTCTCGACTCTCTTGCGCACGTCTTTCAATCGATTGTTGTCGATTTTCTTGCTGGGCGGCAATTCAGAAACTTGAGGAATCTTTGTGTAGTATGTTGTAAGCGGTCTGGGTCGTGCAACAAGCTCCATGTCTCTTGAAACGTTGGGGTCTAGCTCGTCGAGCTGCCGCATGAAGAGCTGCAAATCCATCACTGAAGCTCGCGGCTTCATCTCGATCGGCAGAGGGACACCGCCTTTGTCGCTGCTGGGAACGATACTGTTCGACGAACTGTGAGTGGGAAATCCAGATGACCGAGCCGACGTACCGGATGCGACTCGTGAGGTGTCGCTGCTGAGATTTCGAGAGAGCGCGACCTGAGATGCGGGGGTGGCCTGCTGTGAACCCTGGCGAGACACTGCATCCAGTATCAGATCGCTGCGGTAATTCTGCAGGCCTTTTGCCAGCTGTGCCTCTAGTGGAATGCCACCTGCGCCGTGCAGGGACGACAGAGTCTCCATGGCAGCCTGCCATTCTCCCGAATTGGGTCCCAGAGAGGGAGCAAAGCCATCAGCGGCTTTGTTCGGAACTTTACCAAATCCAATCTTGACTGGACCGACCTCGGGACCAAGGACGTCGCGCCCATTCAAGGCCTTGCGGGCTAATACGGCGTCATCGAGTCGCTCAAAATTGATGAAAGCGCAGCTCTTGGTGGATAAGACCCTGACGCTTTCGATGGGTCCGAAAGGAGAAAACACAGAAACCAGGGTTTCGGTCGAAGTCATCGCTGGGATGGAACCCACCCAGAGCGCCCGTGAAGGCTCGGTGTTGGTGAAGTCGCCGTACAAACCCCCAGTTGAATCATTGAACGGGGAGTCGGAGAGGCCAAAAGCAGCCTCATGCGTTGATGGGTTTCTGCTAGAGGTCGACATAGGAACCGAGTCAGGCTTGCCAAAGCCAATGCGGACCTGGCTGTCTACTTCGCCGGCAGCAAGCCCAATGCGACCCGCTAAACGGTTGGCTATATCATCCTTGGCTCTGATAGCGTCGGCAGTGTCGACAAAGTTGATGAAGGCGCAGCCTTTGTCAGGTACCAAACGATACGTTTCGACCGCGCCATAGCGTGAGAAAATGGCAAGAAGCTCTTGGCCCGTGACATTGGGGCGTAGGTGGCCCAGCCAGATAGCACGTGTAGGCTGAGAAAAGGGTGAACTTGTCCCGGAAGCGCTGCCGAAGTTCTTCGATGCTGAGCGAGAACCGAAAGAGTCAAGATGGGTGCCCACTTCCAGCGTCCCGGAGCTGCTTGGGCGCGATTGTCGTGCTTTCAAGGCACTGATCTCAAATGGCATCTGCGTCATCCTGAGCAGCTCCTGCTCCGTCCTTTGGCGTCCTCCTGGACCAGGAAACGCTGCAATG
This sequence comes from Tranzscheliella williamsii, assembly GCA_023212725.1. Taxonomy (NCBI): domain Eukaryota; kingdom Fungi; phylum Basidiomycota; class Ustilaginomycetes; order Ustilaginales; family Ustilaginaceae; genus Tranzscheliella; species Tranzscheliella williamsii. Next base: position 39,080 of record JALBYF010000016.1, read on the forward strand.
GTACCAGCTCGATGCCGCCCGCTACTCAGAAGAGAAGCGAGGTCCGTGTGTGAGTCTGATTCGGCCGTATATTGTGGTAAATCGTTGTCAACTGGAGCAGCAAAATTCGAGGATGGGTAAATTGCGTCTGCTGTATGGGCTTGCCCTTGGTTCTGGTTTTGCCTGTGGCCACCCGAAAGTCCTCGAGGCTGATTCTGATCCAAGACGCCCATGCTAGTTGACCTCGGCCGTGCTGCCCCGGTGGTATGATTGCTGATGTGTTCGGCTGATTCACCCATCGGCGTTGCGCCGTACTGATGCAGGCGATTGTGGAGGGCCGCAGTGAACAACGATGGTTGTAGCGCTCCGCTCGGGTAGGGTGACTGAGTGCCTGACAGGCTTCCGAGTCTGGGGCTTTGCAAGCTGTGCGTGTCTCGGGAAACATCTTCGGCCGCATCTAAGCGGAAAGAAGGCAGAAAGCTGCTGCTACGAGCACGCCCATCGCCCGCGGCAAGTCTCGGTCGGTACGGCTGGGCGCTCAAGGTCAAAGCACGATTCCTGATTTGCGAGTTAGCCAAGAAGGTTTCTGATTCAGTCAGTCTCGGTGGTAAAGGCCCACGTTCCGGTCCTAGCGTGCTCCGCGAACCCCTTGCGCCCGAATCGGCCAGGCCTAGATAGTCCAGTGTATCCGAGGCATTGAAGGAGTAGCGAGCGGTTGCGTCGTCTGTGGTAGAAGAGGCAAAGCTCGCATCGTCGTCGTTGGATGTCATGTTGCTGAGGCCGGACCGAGTGGGCTGCCAGTTGGAAGAAAAGAAGGACGGTCCAAATGCATTATCTAGATTGGCAGACGGGAGGGTGAGGGAACCGGAACGGATACGCTGAGAAGAGCTTGAAGTGGGACTAAGATGCAATGGGTCCAGTGCAGCTGTTTGGCGTGGTTGTGTTTCTCGATGTTGGTCACTGGCTAGGCCTTGGAAGCTTGTTGAAGCGCCACCTGAAATTTGATTGGCAATCTGTTCATCATAGCGATCCTGCGAGTCGTCTAAGCTCGGCGAAATGTGCAGAGTGGGAATCGAATCACCCCAGCTGGAAGGAAGTGTACCAGCGCGTGCCCTACCTCGACCCGCCCTGTCGGACGCCGTCTGGCCTACAATAGGGTCGGAGTCATTGGCAATACCTGCGTGCTTATAAGGCGCACGAGGGATAAGGCCGGCATCAGCCTGGATCTGACGTGCTCTGTTTATACCACAAGAAGAGAAGATGGATAGTCTGAGTAACAGGAGAAGCCAGTGTCTGCATCCTGAGCGATTTGGGGTAAACGTACCTTTTCGACATTAGCGATGGTGCCGTGTTGGTTGGAGGCTCCATCGATCCGGCCCCTGTCATTGAAGCAGAAGGGTGGCAGAGATGAGGAGAGTTAGTAGGGCTAGATTAAAGTATTGGCTTGTCAGTAAGGGACTGGGGCAAGACGCACCTTGGCTGCGTGCTGGATCCAGCATTTGTGCAGTTGCTAGACCCTACGCTCGGCTGTTGTCCGAAGGAAGAACATTCAAGGTGTGGTAGCAGCAAAGAGGAGAGCCGCTCTTGTAATTGGTGCACGCTTCTTGGGCAGAGGTAAGGACGAGATGAAGGCCGCTCCGATGCGGCGAGCTGGACATGGAGAAGCCTGTGCACCGCGCAACCTTATTCGCGTAGCGTGAGAAGCTTTGCTTGAGAAACGAGTTTGTTGACGCAAAAGGTTGCCTCGGAGGTGGTATAGCTGCGAGCGATACACAGAGCTAGATGGCGAGGGCTGGTATTAAAAGCCCAAGTAGGGCGGAGGCGGAGGCGTTGAGGGCTGGCTTAGCTGGAAAAAGCTAGGCTGGTGCGCTGCCCGATCGTCTATAAATCTACGATCTGATGCTCTTCAACCGCGTTCGTTTCTGAGCCCGGTTGTGGAGGATCGGGTCGATGTCTATTCGAGATTCACTCACACTGCGACTTGTGAAATGGGCATCAGTAGAAATATGTGGCCGCTGAGATGAGACCGCTTCCCCTGCCGATACCGTGTGCCATGTGCTTCACAAGCCATAGCAAGGATGTCGTGATTCTGCACGCAGTAGTGCTTTGGGCATGCCTTGACGCGGGTTGTTGGTTGTTACCCTCCTTGCGTTCGTACTTGTTGGCGTCTCTTAAACGTTCACTAGGCGGGAGATAGTAGCCAGGCAAGGAGGTGCAGAGGGCGAGGCGTATGCGTGAATACTTGCAGCGGGTCGCTGCTCGCCGTTCTTTGAACCAAGCCGGAGTGGAGTGCCGGCTATGATTCTATGATTTGTGGGTTGGGATGGATGGCAGACAGGTCTGTGCACCCAACAAGCACGGACCGGCATACGAACTCTAACAGCCACTGTGCGTCGAAAGGCAGTATCGCACGATAGGTGAACCGTCGAAGGCTAGATGACGTTACTCTAGCCACTACTGTATTAGCTGTAGATATCGTCCTTATGGCTTGAGCTTGCGGTTGTAATTCCAGCACCGCTCGCGCGCATCCACGAAAGATCCACTTGATTGGCTCTGCATATTCGGTGCCAGGAAGTGGAAAACCCCTGCTGAGTATATGTATCCATCGCGAAGAGAGTATCCGATAACGACGTGGTAATTTCAATAGGCGGGTGGATACTATCGTTTCATATAGTATTGCGAAACGTACGTTAGGCGTGCTACTCGCCTGAAATGGGAAATAGATGGACGAATCAGGTGGCATGGTCTGCAAGCTTTCGATCCCGAGCCAAGTTCTAGCTGTAATGATCTGTACTCCTGCCGTAACTAGACTTTCATTGCGCATTTTGCTCAAGTCACCCGCAGCATTAGCTCGAGGCTCTGGCGCTGCATTCCAATCGACTCATCAGCTACCAGTAAGGGGCAGGCAGTCTGCCTGTCCTCTCGCCGCGACAGTTTGGCTCCGATTCCTTCCACTCGGCGCGGCGTGGCACTATGCGAAGGAAGACACTTTTCCATTGTCACTTAGCTGAGCCTTGGCTTGGCTGCTCTTTCTGAGAAGCAACGCAGACGGGTGCCTCGATCCGTTTGCGCGAGTATTCTCAATTCTCCTCTGTGACATTGCGCCCGACACCTCCTACGCTCTCGTCCTTCCAACCGGCTCAGCCAACCTTCAAGTCATCACCATCGCAATCACCCCTCCTTCTTCTGCTACCTCGACCACTCTCGCCCGCCGTCATCGTCAGCACTTCGAACCCGTCGCACCTCTGCTCCGCTCTCGTATCTGTCCATACACTTCAGCGACTACTAGTCGATTCAGCTGCAGCCGCTTTCACACATCTACACTGGTGTAGCAGCACTTTGACATCGTCAACCGGGCCACACAGCGGCCTCTTCTACCTTACGTTCCTTACCTCAAGTATTCTTCACTCCGCCAACAACACGCTTACAGTCCGTCAATCCACTAGCTTCTAGCCCGCACCTTTGCTTTACCAGCAAGCAGCCTCGACCGTAACAAGGTATCGTGCGACTGCTTGCATTTCACCTCTTCCTCTGCTTGCCGTTCACTCTGCAGTGGATGATGCAAGGTCTCAACTACCTGGCCTGATCAGATTACGGTCGAGTGAATACATCTTGCGTGCTTCGCTCTTCCCTTACTTTCGACTACCCGTAAGGGTTCCGGTTGTTTTGGTGCCGCCTATCTCTGTTCACCAAGACTGCCCTTCCTTACCCTTTGGAGTAGTATACAACCCCGAAACGACTTGCCCAGTATCCCGCTACCCATCCATCGATCTTTAAACGATCTCGGAATAAGGGTCATGGCTGCCACTAGAGCACGGACAGAGACATCTGCTCTTTCACCGGCCATCAAGGATGTGAGCTCTACTACAGCGCCCAGGCACGATCAAACGCCTGCGCGCAGAACCACCACTCGTACTCGTAAACTTCCTAGTCGGCTACTTCCCTCCCCTTCTCCTCCACCTTCTCGGCCCAGTGCCCAATACAGTGCCCACAAGGGTCCCAGGAGTGGCAAGGACGGCGTCGATAACTCGTCTACTACCAGCACGCCTCAGTCCCACCACAAGTCCTCCAAGAAGTCTGCAAAAGTCGAATCCCCAGCACTCTCTCCAGATCAGCCAAGCTCTGATCACGAACACCTAGAGGCGGATGCGTACGCAGCAACCGAGGATCTGGGTCCTGGCAAGCGGAAGCGTCGCCCCAGCAGCATGTATAGGCCTCCCTCCACCCTCACCTCGAGTGATCCGTCCATCTCCACTCCAACAATCATCAAGCAAAAGAAGAAGAGTCGCAGCACCAGTCCAGATGTGGGTGCTGCTGCTAAGATGCACACACCCTCCATCTCGGTCACTTATGGCAAGGCCCGAGGTCGTTTGTCCAGGGGCAAACTCGACGTCGTCGAGTACACTCGCAAACAGCTCAACAATGATGACCAAGATCAGATCTCGGATTTGGAAGGCTTCAACGTCGATGGCAAGCATGTTCAGCTTGAGCCCGCTAACAACGCTTCTAGCTTGAAGAGACAACGAGTGTCTGATTTTGACGGCCAAGCGGACATGTCCCCTCCTCCTCTCCTGCCTCGCGATGGTTCAGCCCGTTTGAGGATGCCTACGCAGTTCACACAGCCCACGTTCATACGCGGAGGGCTGGTAAGCGTGTCTCCCGAAGCTGTCCACAAGAAGACACTCTATGGTGTCAGGCACGACCGTCAGATCATGCCCGATACAGTCAACACGGAAATGCCTCGGCGAAAGGACTCCTCAATCGTGAAGAGGGACACCAGGCAGCTGTGGAGGCCGTCTGACGGCCTCTCGTCTTCCCCTGTTTCACCCGCCCTCTCGCGTTTCGAGAGCAAGGTTACGGCCAGGCTAGATGTTGAACCTTTCTCACCAGTCGTCAAACAAAACTACTCGGGACGTATTGGTCCCGTCGTCGATGCACCCTTGAAGAACCATGACGAAGCCGACGAGGACGATGAGGATGAGGATGAGGATGAGGACGACTTCCACCAAGTCATGCTCGACGCCGACTTCGACTTTTTCGACTCTCAGAAGGCCATTCAGTCAGGTGTTCGAGCGCCTTGGCTTATCGACCACAACGAACTTTGCGAAGATGCTGAAACGGACGATACTCCTGCCACGACACCTCGCAGCCCACAGTCAGGTTGTGATCTACCCACGCCAGGAAGTCCGGGTTATAAGCTCCTGGCCAACAACGAGGGTGCTCAGGACAAAGCTCCTTATCCCGCGTGCAGAGATACCGTCTTTGCACATGCCTTACCGACAACCCAAGTCGGAGCGGATAAGCCACATCAACATGCTGGCACCTTGACCCTCTCCCTTCCCTACTCGCCTGATCTCGCTGCTGCATCGCCTCAGCTGAAGGCACTTGAAGGTGACGTCAAACGCCCGGATCAAGTAGCATCACGGGCTGAAGCAGCGGCAGCTGAACAGGTTCACGCACCAGCTACTCCGATCCTTGAGAGACGTAAGCATGCGAGCGCAGCTGCCGGTCATGGCGTCGGTATGCTCAGGCTTGGTCCGGATTTGGCGGACCGAGGCGGGCCCCAAGCATCCCATTATATGCAGCTGTCTCCGATGATCGAGATCGGCTCTCCTCTGCTTAGCCCTGAACTTTCCCTTGGATTGAACGGGAAGGGCGCAGATCTTCCCAGTCCCTTCGTCATTGGCGTGAGCACGCTTCCAGACCTGGATCAGCCAGCCCCTCTATCTCTTCCACCCGTTGAGAGAGGGGAAGATAAAGCTGGAATGTCCGATGCAAACGTCCCGAAGAAACTCGAAACCGTCGCAAAGGTAGAAAGCAAGGTGGCAGAACAGCCAAAAGCCGACGTTATTCTGTCAAAGCGACCTGCTCTGCCGCCTCCTCGACAAATCCGCTTCACCACCTTCACCACTGCCGAGACGTCCACAGCTACATCGCATCCACTGGGAGTGGTCTCGCAGCCGGAGCAAGCATTCTCAGTGCAACAGCAGAAACCGCAGCCAGCCTGCGAAGAGGGCAACACTACCAGTACGACGGTAACCGTCGCTGACCGGACGCCAGATCTAGTTTATTCAGGCTCGTGCTCGCCTGCTTCTGTTTCAGAGTCTGCAAGTCCTCTTTCTCGAACCGACAGCGACTCGGTTGCCGATGCCGAGGTGGAAAACATCCTCTTTGGACCACCCGAGAAGCTAGACTTGCGCGAACTCGACCACGTCTGGGGCGGGTCGAAGAGTACATCGGCTCAGCACAATGCTGCTCTGCGACGAGCCAAAGTAACGCGGATTCACCATGTTGACCTCACTCCCCGCTAGCTGGGCTTCTTGATCGGCGGGGCCTCTCAGCCGCCCATACGACTACAAAATTCTTGGCATCCTGTACAACAAGTGATAATCGAACGCTCTCAAGCCATGACAACAAAGGAGCCCGCATATAGCTTTCAAGAGTTTGTCATCCCGGCAATCTCAACCTCCAAGACTCACACTCTGTCTCCGCTACTGCGTAATCTCCCATCACAAGGTTCACACCGCTTCCAGCCGTTTGTAACAATAGTACTAATTATCTGCTTAGCTGCCACCACTTTGGCCATAATGAATCCACTTAAGAAGCGACCATCAAAGTCCCTCCCCTCCGACTCTTGATCACGCCCGTGCTGTATCCCGCTGACGTCCTGATCGTGCTGTGCAGACCGCCTGGCGTCGAGTGTGAGTTTCCGCGGACAGAGTTGATGCTTTGGTGTCGGATGAGTGAGGCTTCCTCCACTTGGAAGATGCAGAAGAGGCTGTCGTATGCATCGATGCCATAATCAACGTCGAACCTCGCACTCGACTCTGCCTGAGCTCTTCCACTCTGTAGCCAAAATCAAGTCCTCCCACTTGTCAGACAGACTCTCAGCGCAGAGCACGCTAAAGGAGCGGCTGTAGTAGACGGCGGCACGAGCAGCTAGGATTCGGTGCGCCGGGCCAGCGGAGTGCAGACAGGCGTCGCGCGCGGTCTTCCGCACGGCTTACGCGGGGGCCCTTTCGTCACACGGCAGCTCGCTCCACGTAGTCTCTTCTCCTTCTGCTTTGCGTCTACAGCTGCCCAAATCCAGCATGCCACGGCGCCCTTCGCAGCCTGCCGCTACGGCCGGTAGTCGGGCATCGCGCAGGGTTATGTCGACGCCAGCCCGGCCAGCGCCCACTTCCCAGCCACGCAGCCTGCGAAGCGCCGCTACCACCCCTAGCGCACCACGGACGCCTGCCGCTGCCGGCACGGGCATGACAATAGGCCCAATGGACGTGGCCGATCCGCCGTCTCGGAAGCGCCCCAGGGCCAGCGCGATCAAGAACGAGCCTGGCCTGACGGATCTGTTGCAGCCCGCTGCACCACAAGCCGCTGCACGCCCGTCGGCCAAGAAGGAGGAAGACGATGCGGCGCCGCTGGCCGCCCCGAACGCAAAGCAGAAGCAGTCCGCAGCGGAACGCAAGCTTGCCTCCTACAAAGCGTCCAGCACGCGCTCGCCCTTCCCGGACCATCCCCTCCCCACCCCTGCCGAGGCCGAACGCGTAGCCTGGATCCTCGGCGACTTCCACGGCTACCGGCGCGAGGCAGACGGTGGCAGCGGCCTGCCCCAATATACCACGCCTCAGGGAGACAACAAGTGGGGCGGGTGCGGCGACGTGGCCTCGGTCCTGGAGGCGGTGATCCGCACCGTGCTCAGCTGCAACACGTCCGGCAAGAACTCGGCCGCCGCCCACCGCAGCTTGACGGAACACTTCGGAAAGCAGAACTGGCAGCGCATCCACGAATCGCCCGAGTCCGAGCTGGTCGACGCCATCCGCTGCGGCGGTCTGGCGAACAACAAGGCCAAAACCATCAAGGGCATCCTCCGTCAGACGCACGAAAAGTTTGGCGTGCTCTCCCTCGACCATCTGCACCATGCCTCGGACGACGAGATCATGCAGCAGCTCGTCTCGTTCAACGGCGTAGGCCCCAAGGTCGCCTCCTGTGTCCTCGCCTTCTGCATCGGCAGACAGAGCATGGCCGTAGACACGCACGTCTTCCGGCTTTGCAAAGCGCTCGGCTGGGTGCCCGAAAAGGCCACTCGTGACCAGACCTACTACCATCTCCATGAGCGTGTCCCTGGCCATCTCAAATATCCGCTCCACGTGCTGCTCATCAAACACGGCAAGATGTGTCCCAATTGCTCGGCCAAGGGCTTCGCCACGGTCAAGGAGGAGATCCCCACCTCAGACGACGGTGAGGATAGCAAGTCGGGCCGGGACCGCCCCTGCCCCCTCAAGGCGAACGGCCTGCTGGGACGGAAAGGAAAAGCGCTCAAGAACGCGGGCGCCACTGCCAACGGCATCAAAGCGGAGGACGTGGGGCTGTCCTCTGCCGACCGCGCTTCTGCTTCCGGGCCGCGCAAGAAGGCCAAGGCCGAGCCGGATGCGGGCGTGAGCGGGGCGGGCGACTTTGCCGCGGCGCTGCGAGCCGCGCAGGAGGCCTCGTCGTCGGACCTGCTCAGGGCGCTGCAGCGGTCGCGGTCGACGCGGGCCAGGGACCCGCTGGATGCGCGGCTCAAGGCGGCCGGGTACTCGCTCCAGCTGGCCGCGGCGGCGGAGCTGGGCGCCGAGCAGCGCGAGGAGCTCTTTGCGCTTTTCCAGGCCAACATGGAGGCCATGTACCGCCGCTCTACGCTGGGCTGGGTCCCGGCAGCCAAGAAGAAGGAGCTTTTCCACGGGGCGTCGCGCTTCGCACTGCTCCGTGCCCACGCCCAGCTCGCCGGCTACGCCATGTTCCGCTTCGACACAGAGCCGTGCGCCCCCAGCGACCCCGCCGCCCTCCCCGGCGAGACCGAGCTCCAGGTCGCCTACCTCTACGAACTGCAGATCGCTCCCCCCCACCAGCGCGCCGGCCTCGGCCGCGAACTCATGGACATCATCCACACCCTCGCCGCACACTACCGCATGCGCAAGGTCATGCTCACCGTCTTCGACCACAACCACCCCGCCCGCACCTTCTACCAACAACACGGCTACCGCCCAGACCCCATCTCCCTTGCCACCCGCAACGCAGACAGCGTCGACTACGAAATCCTGTCCAAGCTCACCTCCTAAGCCCTTTGCATGCCGTGCGCGACTGACTAAAGAAACAGTGTGCAGTCGGCAGCTGCGGCGGTGAGGAAGAGCGCCAGCGGCGCGACGCGGATCAACGGAGCGAGTGGGCGGCGGACTACCTACGTGGAAAAGAGGATGCCCTTGACGGCGGCGGGATAGTAGACGCCGTCGTACAAGATCGCGCGCGTCCCGTTGGCGCTGACCTAAGCCACCGTCGCGCGCGGTGTCCGAGCTGAGCGTGATCGTCTGGCTCACCTGTCCAGCCGCCCCGGGTAAAGCTGAGTGCGCCGCGGCCCACCGTGCTGTGCCAGCGAACGATGCCGGCCCGTCAGCCCTCCACGTTGGCCGAGCAGGATAGGTTATCCACGCGCGTGTGCTACTTGCATGCCGTAGTCTGGGTTGATGTAGCTGTACGATGGGATCTCGAGCAGGCCGGTCCCGTTCTCCTTGTCCTTCATCAGGTAGAGATACAGCTCGCCATGACTCCCGCCCGCCATGCCATCCGCGCGCTCCAGCACTGGTCGGCGGAGTCCCCCCGCCACATCCTTCCTCTCCGCCGTACAGGCCCGGCAGCTTGCCCGCCCGGTTGAAGCGAAGTAGGCCGGCAAGATCACGGTGTAGTTCAACGTAACCTGGCCAGCGTCAGGTTGGACGCGGTCAGTGCGTAGAACTGCGTGCCTCCCACTAGAAGCTGCGACGGAGTATACGAGTTTGGGCCCGTCGACGCAAAGTGCCGCGGAGGAAACGTGGCGACTGTCAGTCGTGACTGGACGGGCCGGCAAAGGCGGCCGCCTCACCCTGAGGATAAAGATCTCGAGGACGCTAGAGGACGACATCTTTGCGTCCCTGTGCCGCGTAGTTCGCGCGCTTTCCTGCTGGGTCGTGACGGCTGCGCCTGTACGAGCCGCTGCGTCTCTCGCTAAACGGCCCCGCCCCTGGCCCAGTGACTTTGGCGGATGGCGCCGCGGCGGGCGCGGACGGGTGGCTTGCAGCGCTAGATAGAGCAGCACCGCATGGGAGGGCCGGCGGCCTACGCGGCGTCGGGCAGCCCAGTGAGGATGTGAGTTCTTCTGGCCCGAGGAATTGTGCAAGATGCGCATCTCGTCCAGGCTGTCGAAGCTCGGCGCGCTCATACCACGCCCGCCGTCGCCGTGCGCGTGACCGGTGCGCTGGCCTTCTCCCTGGACCCCCGAGTGGCGTGCTCGGACCGCCAACCAGATCACACCCAACAGCACCACCGCGGCGCCCAGCCCACCGCTCGGAGCAGTCGAACGCCGCCTGTGCGTTACGCAGCCCGTGAAGCCCGTGAAGCCGCTGCGCCACCCGTCTCGCCGCGCGGAGAAGCCCTCTCCTCTCGTACTGCGCAGCTCGGCGCTGGTCTCAGCGGTCTGCACTCGGCCATTTTCCTACCGTGCGGCTTCCAACGCGGCCATCAGGAAGCTATGCCAAGGAACGAAGAAGGCATCCAAGGCGAGAGCAGAAAACCGGCCAAGAATGACTTCCATTTGAATGGTTCCGTTTAACCATGTCCGCCCTTGCGACCACCTCGGCGATCTCAAAAACAGCACAAACGAGCGCGGTGGCTGCATGCAGCCGCTCGGCAGGGACGAAAAGGACAAGGTTTGTGATGGTCCGCTGCTTGCATGTGCGACAGTAGACGCGGCATCTCTGCGTGGTAGCGTTGTGACTCCGCAGTCCATAGGTAGCTGTCCAACACCGCTAGCATTCGCGATTAGAACAGCGCTCGGCGCGCGAGTCCGCCGTCGCTCGCCTCAACGGAGATCCAAGTGCAAACTCCGCCGTGCGCATGTCCGCTTCTCGCACCGCCTTTGACAGCGGGACCGCAGAGACGCAGCTTACACGCGAAGCTTTGTTGCTGCCAAGAGCGCCATCGGCCTCCGTCGTCGACGCATGCATGGGCATGTCACCTTTCCAAGCGGACCCGCATCCAGTCACGTTCGTAAGACCGCCTGCACAGCCAGCTCAAGCTTCGGACAAGAAAAGGTGGATGCGAACGGTCGACTTCTAGATGGAAAGGTAACGACAAACGTAGATAGCAACAACGGAGCACGGCTTGCCCCTTCCGCCAATGGTCAAGTGTCTGCTGACGTCAGGCCCGAGGGTATGTGCATTCAAGCCGGCTAGCAGAGCGTCGCATGCGGATGAAGAGTAGCAAAGTGCGATGGGTGCAGATGGTGGCCTAAGATGCTGTGGCTGGTCGGAAGGTAATTCCGTTTTTTTTGGTTGTCTGGAGCAATGTCGGTCTTGGACAACCGCAGGGTATCATAAGTGCAAGAAAGGTGTAGAATCGCAGCGTGGTTGATCACGCCAGAGGTCGGCTCAGTATGTCGCCTGTGGTGCCAGCTCGTAGAAGAGGACGTCTTCCGAAAGATCCCAAACGCGGCGGGGGAAGGAGCATGGGCTTACGGAAGCCCGCAGCAGCGCAAGGACTATCTCCAATCTCTTCCTCGAAGGACGAGTCTCCGACGCTGCCAAAGCTGGCATCAGCGGCTACACAGCCACCTGAGCTGCTGTTAGCAAGGGACAGCATGTCCACGTTGTTGGCTTCCCTCATCTCATCATGGTGTGCCACGATCCGCACGGGTGCAGCCGGACACGGAGACTCTTCGATGAGGGACGAGTCCTCCTCCTTGATAGAACGGTCAGAGGGTTTCCGACTCATAGTACCGGTGGTAGCTTGATGGCGCTTTCCTTCGCCATACGTGAAGCTGCGATGCCGTGAGAATTGCTTGCGAAAGCCGTTGAGCTCGGTAGATCGCTTGGCATGGTAACGCGGGTCATCCATGCATACGTACTGCTGCGGTTCGCACACCGCCGCATGGCTTCGGAAAAAGTCGCAGTAGCCGCCTTGCAAGATGTAGATCTCGGGGAAATGGCAGTTAGGGTAGTCGTGCGCCAAGGCCCGGTCTGCTTGACGGAGCGCAAGAGCCATAGATGGCGCCCGCTTGCAGCTGAATTCGCAGTGGAAGACGAGAACGTCCTTGAGACGGTTGCCAAACTGGTCCGGCTTGCCACTCTGCGAGCGCTCCGGTAACGGACGGCCTTCTGTGTGACGACCTTTTCCAGGTGTCAAGAAATGAGTGACTACCTTGTCAACAGTACTCAGGTTGATAGCTCCTGAAATATGGCCACCTTCGTATTCATAGCCGAAACGACAGTCGACAATCTGGAAACTAGCAATAGCGTTGGCGAATTTGCCAGCGAGGAGTTCCGTTACGGTCTGAGGGGTGATCCTCATTAGCCCGTCTTGCTTTACATTGAAGCAAGGAAGGATCTTGCCTTCCTTCTCAGAGGCTCCAAAACCGGGCAAGCTTTCGGCGCTAGCAGGTGAGCTAGCGAAGGAGCCATCGCCCAGGCCGAGATCATCCACCATGGCGTCACCGTTTCGGGATCCACTACGCTTCATGCCAGTACCATAGGCGAGGGGTGAGCTGTCGTCCTTGCTGCCGCGCCGCAGAAAGTTGGGTCGAGTGCGCAACGGCGGAACGGGTGAGCCGTCCACATCAGTCATGTCGGCAAACCCTCGTGCTGAAGAAAGAGGCTGTCCTAACGATACCCGATGGGTGGCTGCTAACGCCGATGATGATCCTGCGGCAACATCACTTGAAGCGAGGTGCTTGCTATTGTCAAAGGCAGACAAACACCTGCGCGGGGGAGGAGCGGTGGGTCGGATCCCTTTTGACACCTGACCCTTCAGTTCCAAGGCTGAACAGGCACTTTTGGCCGTGTGAGTCTCGTTGACCAAGGATGGTCGCTTTACATAGGGATTTGCTCGCTTTCCAAGCGTTGAGCCAGTGTTGGATCTTGTGGACAGGTCACCTAAACGTGGAACGGCAAGGGCTGTTGTATGTGTTCTCTCGAAGTTGCGCATACCCAGAGAGGTCGTTCTTCTTGGCGGCGGCATCCGCGTGCATGGCGAAGACCCAAGAGGAGAAGACGCTTTGGACGGTCCGCCAATGGATATGGTCGGTAAGAGGCTGGTGCCACTGACCGACGTGGAGGACGGCGGGACAATCTTCTCGGGCGACATGGGATCAAAGAAATATCCTGCCATGGATCCCATTGGCGAAGGCGAGGGATTGACGTCGAGGATATCAAGTAACTTGGAATCACCATCGTAGCCGTCGCCGTCGGCATCGTCGGCCTCGGATTCATCGTGTCTCTCTTCGAAAAGAGATTCTGCAGAGCCAGCAAGGGATGCTCGTCGCTCCGACAATTGTCGGAGAGGCAAGTTGGAATCAGAAAGCCGGTGGCGAGGGTTAAAAACATGCTGGGACCGAGACCCAGCTGTACCGTGCGGTAGCTGAGCTTGCCCGGAGAAAGTGCTTAGTAGAGCAGGTCGGGTTTTGGAAGGAAGAGCGCCCAAGTAGGCGGCAGAGAGTTGTGATGCTTTTTGATCAGCATCGGACTGCCTTGTGGGTAAGGACGTCGGCCTTCGTTTGGGCGGAGGCTCCTTGTCTGGGCTGCTCAGGGTCCCCTGGTCTTCCGAGAATGGGCTCTGGGAATTGATGGAAAGCTCGGTTGCAAAGAGGCGGGAAGCCATACTTTTTCCGTGCTGTAGGGAAGATTTTCTTTCGGCGATGATACTACTCTGGCTCGAAGTTTGGGAAAGAGCGTCTGCGGGACTGGCCATGTGGATGGATTTGAGGAGGGCGGGCAAAGCCTCTGATGGGGACCGTAGACGTGAAGCCGGTGGCGCTGGTGAGATCTCCATATCCTGCGGGGAAGACATTCTAGCACCCAGCCGTGGCGACCGAGAGTTAAAAGTGGTGCCCATGGCAGCACCCAGGGTAAAAGCCGGTTTTGGGGAGAAGCGCGCTTGAGCCGATGCGGGATGGAGGTGAGCGGCTTTGACGGTGTGGAAGTTGGTTTGGGCATTGGCCAGACTCTGGGCGAGGCCAAAGGTGGTGTTAAACAGAGGCTGATGGGTGGCGGGGCTCAGCGCCGGGAATGGCTGGGAATGACCGCCATCCAACGATTCCGAGATGGACATAGAAGAGCCGAACGACTTGTCAAAGTCGGCAGGCAGATCATCGTGTGGGTAGACTTTGGGCGAACTGGGTTGCTCGAACAAGTCATACCGAGTGGGGGGGCGCATAGGAGAAGACAAAAGCGTGGCCATGATGACGGAGGGAGGTCTACTTGGCTGACTAGCCAATCTTACGAGGCGCGGCTGACCTTGGAACGCTCTGTGGCTCGAAGAAGAGCGGGAAAGCAAGGCCAAATGGCGAAAGGCGGGCGAGGCTGGTGATGGAAGGCTGCAAGAAACTCGACAGACGCGCTTGGCTCGATTCGAACCGGTCGAACGGTGATACGGACGACGGCGAGGTGGGATCCGGTGATGAGGGGACGGTAGGGAAGCGGTCGACAGGAAGCTGGCACGGCAGAAAAAGGATCAGCGAGGATTTGGGCTTGGTGGGGATCTCATAAAGGAGAATTGTGACAGATATAGCTAGCCGGTGAGCGGCTGTGTGGACGTGTGTGACTTCAACGAGTGCGGGATGTGGGCAGTGCAGAGTGCGAACAAAGTGTTGGACTCAGAGCGCAAGTTGGCCTGTGGCCACCGCTTAGTGTGAAGCAGGCGACGCCAGTGCGTAGACGCGAGTGCGTAGGATAGGATCATTCATGCATTACGCGCAAGGGGAAAGAGCGCGGGAGCTCTGCAGTGCTTGCATGGCCTGTGCCTACGCAAGCAAGCGCGTGTGACAACCGAAAAGGAGGCAAGTGGACCGCGACAAAGAAAAAGGGTGGCAGGCTCTGCGGGACTAAAGATCGAATGTTGATTTCGACGATCTACACACGCTTTCCTTCAAACCAGCCGACGACGTCTCAGCAAAGCGCGTCAACGGGAGCCCAATCGCAGGAGTGAACATACTTGATGACGAGAAAACGATCGTCGAGCTCTGAATAGAGCTTTCTCTCGCCCCGTCCTTTGCTTCGGCCGCCCTAAGTAGAAATCCGGTAGAGGATCCGGAACCATCGGCTCGTTGAAGTCAGATACGATGGCCAACTAGAAATTCGTCACACAGCAAGACAGCAGTGGTGAGTATGTGCAACGAGACCGGCCATCGTCGCCAGTCGTGGGAGATAAAGATGCTTCTCGGGTCGAAAGAGGGACCAGGCAACCGATGCAAGATGAATCAGGCCTCGAGCCTTGTATGGCAAGCTGCATGTGAGGCCTTGACGCTTAAAAGTGCGGAAAGGGGAGGTTGGTTCATGCCAGCCGGACTTCCCGCCTAGTGAAGAGTCACAATATACTCACGGAAACCGACTGGAGGGAATGGCCAATTGACTGAGCAGCTACTGTTTGGTGTGGGGGGAAAAGAGCATAACTACAGCGAGGGTTTACAGACCGGTAAGCGAGACCAACACTTGCAGATCGACACCGCACTTTTTCGACACTTGCATTAGGTCGACGCGCTCGCCAAAAAAACTGTGAACTGTACCGACGATGGATCATTTATCCTGTCACAAGTTTGCACATTGTCGGCAAAGCAACCTTGTCTACAGAAGCGGGATGACGCCGGTGTGACATCGCCTTGATATGCAAGTATAGGGCAGTTCCTTTCTCCTTTGCCTCTTCCAAGGCTTATCTCCTCGCTTGCCAGTTACTTGTTCAGCTGCACTGTCTCCGCTCTTTTTCTGCCACAACGATCGTCGCCCAAATGGGCTGCGTGGTGCACCCCTATGATGTCTCAGTGCTCTCATGACGATCAGTGCATAGAATCCGTGGCGCCTCTATGACGATCGTGATCTTCGTGGACCGTAACGGGCACGGCTTGCACTCACACTCACAGTCACACGCACACTCACCTGGAGAGGGATTGCCATGGATAACGGACAGACCATGTGGTTGCCGAACCAATAGTGAGATGCCCCACTTTGCGGGCGCACTGGCCCTGAGCTTGAACCCTGCCTGCGTACTCACTTGCGGGCCATTGAGCACTGAGTTCCGCTTCTAAAATGGCCCCGTCCTCGGTCCCTGTCGACACTACATTATCTGCAGCTGTCCGAAACTCAATTTGTTTGGCAGCATCCTCATTTTGCTACTCGCCTGCGCGCAACAGATGTTGTCGACTGCATTGCGAGGTCGGGAATCCGGAGAGGGAAGCAGCACTAAAATCACGATACCGCTCCGCCTAGACCGTGATTCGTGATAAAGTCAACGCGAGCTTGTTAACTGAAGCAGCAACAAAACAATAATCACAGTTAATGACTACGGTGGGAAGAGCGGCCTTCTTGATCCCGTGTGTCGGACGGTAACGCCTTGTAAGCACGCCATCTATGTGCTCTTCACTTGTTCGCCGACATGGTCACCGACGAGAGGCGCAAGCAGAAAGACTTGACGAGGTAGGACCCACGGTTACCTTGCCAGCTGAGGGAAAAGGCAAAGGTGCTCTTGTCGGCCAGAATAGAAGGCAGTCGCTGCTGTGCGCTGCAGGTCGTGCTTGCGACCTCTATGTGCCTGTGATGTCTGCGAAGCGACATACAAGAGCGGGGCCGCAAAGGCGGCAACACACACCCAATGGACCGGGGCGGGAGGCGGAGATGTCGACAAAAATGCAAGCTGAGCTTGATCCGTGTGCGCGTCGGGCGCATAGTCAGCGAGGTGCAGCGCGACGCTGCCAGCTTGCACCCTGAAATCAAGCCCCTGCCTCTAAACACCATGCACGATGGTCTCTTTTATCTCATTTCGCCGACATCAACGCACTACAGTAGCCTCCGAGGCTGTCTAATCGGGTTCATTTTCTCAGAATCTATGGAGGAGCGACTTTACCCGGCGCAAGCCAAGGGACATCCCCATCCTCTTCCTTCCACTCCAACTCTGTCTCGTTCGCCAGCAGTACCTGCAGAGCAGATGGGTCACAAGTCTATCCAAATGTCAAGAATTCGAATCTGACACCCTGTGCGTTCATCCACGCGCCCTTTCCCGCTTGCTTCGATGTGATTGGAATTTGCGTATCGTACGGCTAAGAGAGTGGCACGTGATGCGGTCGTTTTCTCCACACTGGACACCGAGAGAACGGACGGAAATTTTTGAGAAGAAGAAGGCGAGGTTTTCTAAGTTTTGCAGCAGTTTCGAGGCAGTTGGACTGGCTGGAGGACGAGCTATAGACGGTTCCTTTCGTTGAACATTCTGTCCTCCGCAACAACGTCCGTAACAACACTCTATCTTCCCTCTGCACCGCAGAACCATACCCATACGGATCTCGCAAGTAGCCAGAATGAAGGGCAATCTTCAGCTCTTTTGGGAGATTGCTTCTTCCAATCCAGATGCAAGGCTAGCATCCGCTAGCGAGCTGGTCGAGCAGTTGCTCTCTCAACAGAACATTCTCGCATCCACCTCCAAAATCACTCTCGACGCTCCTACACCTACAGATGATCATGAGCAGTATTCCGACCCTGCCAATCCCCTGATAGTGGACGAAGAAGAGGCTGACGTCGTGGAAGAAGCCGTTGGCAACCGTACTGTGGCCGACCTCATGTATGCGTTGCGGCGTTTGCTCCGTGGTCTTGCCAGTCCGCGCGAAAGCTCGAGGCTTGGATTCGCAGTGGTGCTCACCGAGCTTCTTTCCCGCATCGACTATGCTGTCACAGCGAGGGAGATTTTAACCCTGATCCTGAAGTATTCCAATCCGCAAGTGGCTGCCAGTCGACAAGAGCAAAAAGACTTTATGTTCGCCAAGCTCTTCGGAGTTATGAGCTTGGTTCAGTCTGGGATTCTCTTTAGCACTAGCGCCACTCTTGCCGACTTTAAGAGATCCATGCGCATTCTCATCCTTCTGGCCCAAGACAAACCTTGGATGGCCGAGAGCTGTGCTTGGGTCATGGTCAACGCCGTCTCCTCTCTCGACCAGAGTCACAATCTTGGTTGGGCAGCGGACGCAAAGACTTGGATGCTCAATCAGGTCATCGAGTCCAAGGATCTGTCTTCCGAGAAATTGGCGGTTTTGCTGAAGATTGGCCAGGTAGGCGGACCCGACTTCTACCAAAAGCTTCCCATGGCCACCTTGCGCAACGAGCATCCCCTCTCCAGCAGCAACCTACCTCAGATGGCCAGGATCTTGAAGGAAGCCGTCCCGTCGGAAGGCGGAGAATCTGAATCGTCAGGCGCAAAATCTCGCTGGCAGCCCAAGATCCACTTTGTTTGGGATATTATCCTCGACATCTTCTTCCAGGAGCCCCACACTAAAGTCAAAATTGCTTCTTTCCCTGACTTCTACCGCGTGGTTGTAGACGAAACGCTGTTTGCCGCTGCTTCGTCTCACGATCGCAAGTCCTGGGGCTTCCAGGTCTTTGAGCGTTCTCTTCCTCGTGCCAACGACTCTGACAAGCCGCTGCTGTTCACACCCAACTTCATGCGGACTTTGATCAACCAGTTGGGTAACCAGGATCGGCTATTGCACAAAGCGGCGGTCAAGTCTACACAGACGGTTCAAGAGGTCGTCAAAGCACAGCCGCACCTCGGCTTCGTTCTGGTAACCCAGCTTATCGGGAAGAACGGACATCAGAACTTTGACTCTCTGACCAAAACAAAGACGGTAGAACAGGTGCTTGCCTCGTTGGACAATGACAGGGTACGAGACTACGTGAAGCATCTCGGTGACACTATTTGCCAGAACATCGAGACACAGGATCAAGACGAAATCGACGAGATTACTAACCGACGCAAATGGGCCCTGGACCAACTGCTGTTCCTCGTCCGGACGCAGTCGATCCCCAAAGATGATCAGCTACTGGTCGACATCCTCACTTTCATCGCTGCGCATGGGTATTTTACGATGCTCCAACCTCTCAAGAAGCGGTTCCTATTGGAGCGCGTTCCCGTTCCCGATTTCTCTGACTCGTTGAAGCAGGTCGCACGAGCTCGGTTCCTCTTATGTGTCTCCGAGCTTACCAAGGTGACGCGAACTCTTACCCATGCGGATGGAACGAGCAAGAGAGTGCAAGCGGTCAATCAGCAGGGCGAATTGTGGTTGGCTAAGGCCCATGACATTCTCACTACGCTGGATCAGGATGCGAACTTTAGAAGTATCTTTGATCAGGACGAAGAGATCAGCCAAAAACTTTCCGAGGGAGTCAAGTACCTGGAAAAGGTCCGGAAGCTGGAGGCTGCCAGCGTGGAGCTGGCCAGCAAGGAGAGACTGCGTGCTTTCCAGTCGTTGCTCTTGTCCGCCCTCTTGGTCTCAGCGGACGCCGCCGATGGGGCCTCTGACCTCGTTGAGCCGCTCTGCGCTTGCGCCGAAACCATGTTTTTCTCCAGTAAGAAGGCCAAGACCAACAAAGCGGCTCCAGAGACAGACGAAGCGAGCGGTATGGAAATCCTCTGCGACTGCCTTTTGAGCTTCTTGGAATTGCCATCGGCCTTCCTTCGATCCATGGCGACACAGGCCTTCGAAGCCTTCTCGCAAGACATGACCAAAGAAAGTATTCAACTGCTGCTTTCGCATCTGCAAGACGGCCACGATGAAGAGCTGCCAGATGTGGAGGAGGAGGACGAGGACGAGGAGGACGAAATCGAAGACGATGACGAAGCAAAGCAAGGGAGTTCGAAGGCAAAAGCAAGCTTTGCTACCCACGGCGCTGGTGCTTCCGATACGTCCGCAACCAGCGAGAATGCCGACTCGTCGGATTCTGACGGAGACACCGGTAGCGATGACGCCGATGATGACGATGACGAAGAAGTGGACGAAGAGCTAAGGGCTCGTGTCCGAGCCGTGCTGAAGGAGTCTGGCATGGCTGATCCCGAGGAGGAGAACATGGACGACGGCGAAGGCTCCGATCAAGACAATGTCTCGGAGGCAGGATCGGATTCAAGCGTAGAATTTTCTGATCTCGGCGACGAGGAAATGATGCTACTGGATGACAAACTTGCCGAGGTATTCCGGCAGCGTGTATCAGCCTCGCGAAGCCAGAGGGACGCCAAGCAAGAAACGATTGTGCTTCGCTTCAAGGTTCTGGAGCTTGTGGAAGTTTTTGCGCGCAAGCAACCGCAAAGTAGCCTTATGCTGGATCTGATTGGCCCTCTCTATGATCTCTGGGCGAATCGGGACGAAGAGTCGGAACAGCTTGCCAGCAAGGCGAAAGGCGTTTTGCTAAACCGTATCAGCAAGGCCAAGTCGGTACCGGAAAGTGCGGACGCGGATCAAGTAGTGGCTCTGCTGGAGAAGATGCATGAACAGGCAAGGGAGTCGCAGTCCAACGAGGTCTCGAACGTCGCCCAGGCAGTCAGCCTTTACTTGACCAAGACGGCGCTTTCGCTCGACGCCAATGTCAAGACGTGTTTGAGCGGCAAGCTGCTGGATATCTACCGCACTTCGCTGCTGGACTATCTGACGAGGAATGCGTGCCGGCTGCGACACGAGTTTATGATTGATGCCTTCCGACGCTTCCCCATGCTGGGATGGCAGCTGCGATCTGAGCTGCTGGATAACTGCCGACCCGGTGCTGCCACGCGAGCCTTCCGACAGGTCCAGGCCATGTCAATGTTACAGGCTGTCTTGCTGCAGCTGGTGCAAAGGCCCGAGAAGGACGAGATCCTGGGCTTTGTGCCGGAAATCAGCCGTTGCTTCTGCGAAATCATTGCCGACTCTACCGATGCCGAATCTACGTCGGCGCTGAATTCGAACAGGATGAAAGATACGATCAAGTTCGTGCTGCAAGTCGCTCGGATCTCGGTCAGGACGCAGGCGGCGACAGAAAAGCTGCAGAGCCTCTGGAAGACACCCAAGCTGGTGGAAGCGGCGGAGAAGCTGCAGACGTCAGACAAGTTCAAGGCGTCCACTTCGATCCACGACCTGATGAAGCAGCTGCTCAAGGTGGTCCAGAACACGCCGACAGAACCGAAGAAGAAGAGCAAGGGAGACACTCAAGCCGCCAAAAAGCGGCCTGCGCACGAGGCGGCGGGCGGAGACGACAAACCGTCGCAGCCCACGCCGACCAAGAAGGCGAAAGCATCCAAGAAATAACGGTTCCCGGTCATGTCTACGCGCCCAGTGTTGCCAATGGTACCTTGCATTGCTTTGCTACTCTATGTGATGGTGAGACTGCATCGACGAGGAGCAACTGCTAGCTTGTCTGCGAAGGGAAGGGTACGACTGCGGAGGGTAGGGGTAGGGCTACGGCGCGCAATGCGACACAATGAGACTCGGATCTGACAAGGGATTGGGCCATTCATCCTGCGCTGCAACCGCTCCTGTAGGCCTAATGTAGAAGAATTCTTCGTCGATGCTGCTCGCTGCCCCAAGCTCGTAGTAGAGTTGCCCACGCAACACTTACAGATGTCGCCTTTGATTACAAAGGTAGCCTGCACATATGCACCGTGCCTTGCCTGCAGCTGCACGTTGGAATTCGATTCCGGCTGCATCCCTTTACTATCTTTAATAATAGGAGGGCGTTTTCCTTTTTCCCGTAGTTCGGTGCTGGGACCGTCGTAATGCTCTGCAAAGCAGCTGCTGAATAACGTTAGCTTGTAGAAATACAAACCCAGTCCAGCTTTGTATACTAGCTGCGATGCCTGGAGTTAAACCGGCCTAGAAATCAGCTAGAATGAATTCAACGTTGTGGGTCAAGAATATAGATAGCAGTAACGGATGTGCCCCTCTTTTGGCGTGTATGCATGTATCTGCGTTGGAAAGCTAGGCCAGCGCTGTAACTGCCGATTTGTTGGAGTCGGCCAAGCGTGGGTCGGTCAAGCGGGAGTTGGCGTGAGTTGCGTGAGTTGGCGTGAGTTGGCCCAGCAAGCGTCAAGCGTCTTGGTGGTCTCGCCTCTCGTCTCGAATGGTCGCAGCTTTCACCATTTCCCGCTTCGCCTCTTCGATTCCATCACTTGCTTCTTCTCTCTCCCTTCTCCTCGACTGTCTGACCTACCTCCCCTTCCTGCCTCATACCACCCTTCACCGGTTCGAGCGACGTCGCTGCCTGCTCTCCTCTCCTCGCCGATCCATCTTTGACGGTACGGTACGGTTGGTCGACGTGCTGCTCTGCCGTCTGTCTTGGCACTCCTTCCAGTATAGCATCGACGCAAGCGTGTCACTGCACGGTCTCACCGTCGTCTAGTCGCTCACGTCTCTGGGACCGGTTACATACACTCTCGCCCTTGCCATCGCCATCGCCCGCCATCTTTCCCCTAGCAACGGTAGTCTCTACCTGATCAGCCTCAACATAAGCTGATCTTCTTTTCCAACGTGACCGGCGCTCCAAAACCCTGCTTCGTTCTTCTATCCTTTCCCTGGCCTAAGCCCTTTGCTCTTCACGCAACCTCGAAGCAGCCGGATCCATGGCACAGCCCGTCACACAACCTTTCCATAACTCCTTTGCTCCCATGTCGTCCGCGCACAACTCGCATGCCAGCTCCGGCTCCAACGTGGTAGGTGTCCACTACAGGGTGGGAAAGAAGATCGGCGAGGGTTCTTTCGGTGTCATTTTTGAGGGGACCAATCTTCTCAACAGCCAAACCGTTGCCATCAAGTTTGAGCCGCGCAAGAGCGATGCGCCTCAGCTTCGAGATGAGTACCGCACCTACAAGATCCTCGCCGGTTGTCCTGGCATCCCGCAGGTCTACTACTTTGGCCAGGAGGGTCTGCACAACATCCTTGTCATCGACTTGCTTGGCCCCTCGCTCGAAGACGTTTTTGACATGTGCGGTCGCAAGTTTAGCATCAAAACCGTCGTCATGACCGCCAAGCAGATGATCACGCGCGTCCAGACCATTCACGAGAAGAATCTCATCTATCGAGACATCAAACCGGACAACTTTCTCATCGGTCGTCCCATGACCAAGGGAGCCAATATGGTCCATGTCGTCGACTTTGGTATGGCCAAGCAGTACCGAGATCCCAAGACCAAGCAGCACATCCCCTATCGCGAGCGCAAATCGCTCAGCGGTACCGCCCGTTACATGTCGATTAACACGCATCTCGGCCGAGAGCAGTCGCGACGGGATGATCTAGAGGCGCTCGGACACGTCTTTATGTACTTTCTCCGAGGAGGGCTGCCATGGCAGGGCCTCAAAGCTGCCACCAACAAGCAAAAGTACGAAAAGATTGGCGAAAAGAAGCAGAGTACTCCCATCAAAGAGCTCTGCGAAGGTTTTCCAGAAGAGTTTGGCATCTATCTGAATTACGTGCGCAAGCTCGGATTTGAGGAGACGCCCGACTACGACTTTTTGAGGGAGCTCTTCTCCAAGGTGCTTAAGAGCTCTGGCGAGCAGGAAGATGGGGTCTTTGACTGGATGCTGCTCAACAACGGCAAGGGCTGGGAAGCCGGCACGGGCCGCGAGCGGAGGGACGAGAGGGAGCGGGAGCGGGAGCGACACCGAGAACCTCGCGCTTCGCAGTTACCCGCCGCTCCTGCTGCGGCGCAGCATGCACAAGCTGCCTTGGTGCGCAACGGCTCGAAACAGGGTCGAAAATCGGGCGTACCACCGCAACACGTGCAGACCGACCGGTCGCAAGCCGGGCAGCTGCGGGCGAGCCACACGGAATACAACCAGAACGGCTCCGGATATGGCGGTGTAGGCCACGTCTCGAACGTTGCCGTGCACGATGCCACGGTGGCCAACCCGAACGGCACGCGAGAGCATAGCCAGGGGGGCAACATGACGCCCAACATGAGCTCGTCTGGCGCCGGTATCGAAGGCCGGAGGCCCGATGTTCGGGCTCCCGTCGGCATGGCCAACGGCGAGGAGCATCCTGCCGAACGCAAGACGTTTGGACAGAAGCTAGTCGAAGTTCTCACCTGTCGATGCGGATGAGAGCTGCCACACGGGATGTAGGGGGACCGCCGGGCCGGACGCTGGCAGCGCACAGCAGCGCAACGGTATCCCATACCCGCAACAGCATGTACCGCCTGCTGCTAGCTGCGCTCTGCCCGCCTGTCTGTCTGTCTCTCCACGCCCTGCCCATGTCTGCGCAGCGGCACCACCGTTGATCGGCTACTCGCTCCCCCAGAAAAGCATACTACCCCTTCCCTGCCGAGCTGCGCCTTCGGCCGACCAAGGCGCCCTGGTCTCGCTGTCGAGCTCGCCGGCCGCTGCCATCCATGGCGCCTTGTTTACCTGCCTTTTCCTGGCGCGCCCTTGCGTCCCCACACTGCACGTTCTAGTGCCTCCTCTCTCGCTCCTTGGGCTTGCACGCCTCTCCCGTCTGCCCTGCCCCTTGACCGTCTCCTGTTTTTTCGCCCGCTGCACACTTACACCGAGTTTCACCGCTAATGATACTTGCCATTGCATTCTTCCCTGCCACCGCCCCGATCGGCGCATACAGCGTCAAGAGGCGGACGGGCGCGGCTGGCCTCCCTAACAACGACGCGGTCTTCCCGATTTGCCCGCTGAGACACAAGCACATCTCCCGATTGAAGTCGAACGAGGAGCTCACATCCCGTCCATCAGCGACTGCTCATCGACATGCTTTGGAAGGCTGTTGGCTTCACAAGAAGCGTCTTATGGCCGTGCTGTAGCTCTTTTCGTGATCGTCCTTCAGCACAGCATTCTCCCATCAGGCCTGAATGAGGGAAGCATCACATGCACAGGCAGGCCGTTGAATCGGGAGGGGCGTTCTGTTAGTTGAAAGCGGTACATGATAATTTCCGTTGCTGTTCTTGCTTTTTCGATTTCGGGCGCGGGAGATGCTTCTCGACCATCACGGCCGCCTCTTTGCGACCACGGCAGCAGAGCGATCCTAGTCCACGGCAACAGCTCAGGGCGACAGAGCAAGCGAGGCGACAGAGCAACTCAGGGCGACAGAGCAAGCGAGGCGACAGAGCAACTCAGGGCGACAGAGCAAGCGAGGGCGGTGACTAGGGCAGCGATTGACGGCGGGGATGTGGGTGCGACGTACGGTGGGGGTGGGGATGCGGGTGGTGGGAGCGGGGGGTGTGCGGTGGGGGAGCGGGCGGGCGCTGCCTGCGGTGCCGCGGCGGGGGGTGTGGGTGGGGGGTGCGGTGGCGGGGGCGCTGGGGTCGTGGCTGGCGGCGACGCTCTACGCGACCAACCAGGAGAAGCTGGGCAGCAGCATCTTCAAGTCGGTGCTCGCGCAGCTGCGCCACCGCCCCGAGCCCGCCGCCCTGCTCGCCTCGCCCGGCCCACCCACCCTGAAACCCCAACCCTGGCTCGCGGGCGCCCCCCTCATCAAAGGCAACGTAAGCTTCCCCCCCCCCCCCACATCCCACACCCCCACCCACTGACACCAATTTCTACACCAACCACATCCTCCCGCCGCACAGGTGAATATGATGCAGGGCCGCGTTGACCTGGCATTCAAGATCCAGACGTCCGACCCAGAGCACTACCCCGACACCGCCACCGTCTACTTTTCGTCCTTCCGCGCGCACAAGCACGCCCCCTTCCACATCCTCCGCTTCCTGCTGGTGCGCGACTCCGACGGCCGCTCGCTCTCGCTGCTCGACACCGCCCAGCTCTCCACCATCGACCCGCACTCGGGCGACCTCCTCTAGCGCCGCGGCACGCATCCACATAGCACAGATGCCCGCACGGGCGCATTCCAGGTCAGAGCGTAACGCAGCGTAAAGCGTCCAGTGCGAGATACAGCGTGCGATGGGGGAGCGGTCATGGATACTGCGCGGCGCGGGGCGGGGGCGCCTGCGCGGGCGGCGCCGACGTGTACTCGGGCGGCGGGTAGGCAGCCGCATCGGCGCGCAGCGGGCGGTGGAACTGCGGCGGCGCGGCGTGCGGCACGGGCGCGCCGTACGCCGCCTCGCGCACCCGCGCATCGCCCGCCGCAGGCAGCGGATCGTACGAGTCGGTGGAAAAGTCGGCCGGATGGCCATTGTAGATCTCATCCACCCCAAACGGCCGCCCGCCCTGCCCGTCCGCCGCCGCTCTTGCTCCCGCCTGCGCCGCGTACGAGTAGCGCGTCCCCGCCCCCAACGGCGGATACGACGCGCTCTCCCGCCGCGCCCCCGCAAACCCTTCGGTCCCCGGCGTGCGCGCCTGCAGCAACAACTCGTACCGCCGCTGGCGCAGCTTGGCAGACACCGTGGGGCGGATCTTCTCCATCTTCTGGTAGAGCCAGTAGGCAGTCCAGACAGTGATGATAAACGAAATGGCGAGGACGACGTACTTGATGACCTTGCTCT
Source organism: Tranzscheliella williamsii (assembly GCA_023212725.1). Classification (NCBI taxonomy): domain Eukaryota; kingdom Fungi; phylum Basidiomycota; class Ustilaginomycetes; order Ustilaginales; family Ustilaginaceae; genus Tranzscheliella; species Tranzscheliella williamsii. Next base: position 65,275 of record JALBYF010000016.1, read on the forward strand.
TGGTGTCCTCCTCGCCCTCGCCCGAGTTCTTGATGGCGACTCCGAGGTAGACGATCAGAAGCTGCTTGGGCAGGGCAAGGATGGCGGCAAAGGTAAAGACAAAGATATTCATGCCGACGGTGGCAAAGACGGCGGTGGTAAAGTGGCCGGGGATGGCCGAGAGCCGCGCGAGGAACATGACCCAGAACCCGCCGTCGCGGACCATCTCGGCCATGCAGGCGTAGTGGATGTTTTTGCGCTCGTAGTTGGCGGCGGTCGAGCGCAGGCAGTACTTGAACGCGTAGAAGTTGCCGATCTCGCCCAGCAGTGTGCCGAGCGAGGCAATGCCAAACCCGATCCAGAGGCCGTAGACTACGCCGACGAGAATCAGCACGATCTCGTGGCCAAAGAGCGGCGGGAAGGAGATGATAAACAGGATGGCGACAGGGATGACCCAGCCCCAGGCCACGGTGGTGGCCTTTTTCGAGATGGGTGTCAGCCATGTGACAATCTGCTCGTGGTAGATGGTGGCCAGGGCTACCAGGGCGATGAGGACAACCAGCATGACCCACCAGTGCAGATACCTTAGCTTGAAGAACGACTTCCAGTCCTTGAGCAGGTCGAGGGCCGCCTGCAGCCCGCTCTTGCCGCCGTTTTCGTCGTCCAGATCGGGCGGGAACTGCTTGAGGATCTCTTGCTGCTCGGGATTGAGGCGCTCCTTATCGGGCGGCCTATCTGGCAGGATGCCGTCGGTGGCTTGGATCGCATGGCCGCGGCCGACGCCGAAGCGGCCTGAATCGGGATCCTTGTTGAGGATGTACTGCGTGCCGCGGAGGGTGCGGTCGTGTGCCTCGTCTGATGCGGATGGGAAGTCCTCTTTGACATAGTCGCCGGTGTCTGGGCCGAGCTCGTCCATAGAGTGAGTAGGATAGCGGTGGTCGTGCGCCGGTGTCAGAGTAGCGTACGGGTCGTAGTAAGCCGAGGGTGCCCCGGACGGCGCGTGGTAGTGCTGGTCGTCGAAGTCATCCTGCTCGGGACGCGTAAGTTGCACCTGAGACGACGAGGGCAAGTAAGGATGGGTCTCGTCGTAGTGGGCATGCAGCGGGTCCTCGTAGTGAGGATGCAGCGGATCGTCGTACGCCGGCCGGCGAGACGCGGCCGACGGGTAGTAGCCACCGGACATGGTGCGCGGCTGCGGCAACCAGGACTCCAGGCCCTGCGTGCTAGTATCGAGAGCGCGCTTCCAGCAAGTCGACCCAGGCTCTTATCAATTTGTGCTGCCTTGTCCGTGCTGCCGTGCTGCCGTGCTGCCGTGAATTGTGCTGCCGTATGGTCGTTGCGAGCGGAGGCCGAGACGGTGCGGCTGATATGCGTAGCCGTGGTGTTGAGGAAGGGATGGGGGGCAAGGTGAGCGCATACTCCCACTCACTTTCACCCTCGCCCTCGCCCGCAACCGGCATACATATCAATCCTTAAATGCAACCCTCGCTGTGCAGCTCTCGCAGTGCAGCTCAGCCTGCAGATAGCAATACCGAACGCTCGTAATCACCGTCAAGCTAGCGCTACTACGACGGCGGCACATTCGATTACAAGTGTCCGTACTCCCTTTCTTTGGCCTAGCTAATCGACGATTTGAATCCAGGATTCTGCCTTTGATTAGGGCTAGTTTGGCGGACGTGCTCTTTGCACTGCCTTGGCGCTGCTCGCGTTACCGACGCACCTTCCACTTTCGTAGTGGCTGCAGATCCGACTTGGCTGACGTGCAGAGGGGCTTAACAGAAACCACGCTTACGCGCTTACGCGCTAGTCGCGTACAGGCCCGGCTTCGAAGCCAGCCCTCAACCCGCACATACGCTCTGCTCGAATCGATCGCGGACACGCACAAGCACGGACAGACGATGGGAAAAGGCGAATCCTTGCGGTGGCGAAGCAGAAAGCTTGGATATAGGAATGCGAATGCGGTAGCCAAAGGTGCAATGCAGGAAAGGCGGACAAGCGTTAGAGACCGACTGCCGCTCGGCCGTCCGCGGTGGAGGGCAAGCCGCGTGGCAGTGCTCGATCGAGCGGGCCATCACCCGTCCTCCGGCGCCTCATCGCCGAACTTCCAGTCGGTGCAGTCCTGGCACGTGTCTTCCGAACGGGGACGCGGCACCGCCAGCTTGTCGTCCTCATCCGTGTCGTGGTCGCTGTCATCGTCATCGGTACCGTCACCCCGGTGCCAAGGCCAGCGCCACCCCATCGTCTCTACTTCACCCGAAAGTTGCTGGTGCTGCTGTGGCTGCTGTTGTTGCTGTGGTTGCTGTGGCTGCTGTGGCTGCTGTGGCTGCTGTGGTTGCGGTCGCTGTTGCAGCTTGGCCTTCTTCTTGCGCACCTTTTCGCTCCAGTCTTCGGAGAGCACGTCGTCGATGAGCGAGTTGATTCGGTGCGCGTTGATGGTGGGAGCCCAGCCGAGCTTGCCGGTGGTGTCGTAGACGATGCTCTTGCCCGAATGGCACTTGGACTCCATCGCATAGCCAAAGTTGGAGCAGAACGAGCCGGCACCGTTGCAGGTGCCCGTGGCGATCGGATCCGCGTTGTTGTAGACGTGCACAATAGGCAGCGCCGACACCGGGCTCTCGTCCGGATCCTTGGCCGGTGGCAGAGGCAGATGCAGCCGCATTGCTGCCATCCGCTCGCCAGGCGCCTGGAACGTCACCGTCGGGATCCCAAACGTCATGCCTAGCAACGCCGACAGTGCGCCGCCTAGGCTATGTCCCGTAATCCAGATCTGCGCGTCCGGGTAGGTGTACGATATATTGTTAAACAGGTTGGTCAGCGCCGGGTAGTAGAGTGACTTTTCCACCAACGCTCGCTCGAGGCACGTCTGGCCGCACCGGTTTCCGTGGCCTTGGTAGCAGTCGCAGACCGTCGTCCACGACCACGATATGCGCGCACAGCAGCACGAGAAGAGCAGATTGTCATTCGCCTTGTCGCGCCTTGCCGTTTCTCCGCCTCCCGGAAGAAACGCATTGGATGTGCCCTTCAGGGCAACCACCAGAGTGTCGTTATCGTGGGTGGTGAAGATATGACCGCGGATACCGTCGCCCTCCCAGCCGAAATGGTTCGAAGGTTCAAAGCCACCGATGCCGTCCCAGCCCGAGGTGTCGTTCTGGTAGGCTGACGCCGCCATCTTGGCGAAGGCAAGCACCGTGGTGCGGTCGGTCACATCGGGTGCCTCGACATCAATGTCCTCCCAGTCCAGCTCGGTGGAGGAGGCGCAGACGGCATCCTCGTAGCTTCTCCCCCGCACCTCGAGATATCTTTGCGGATCCTTGGCCCTTGTGATCCGTTGTGTCACCGTCTTGACCCGGGGGATGTAGTCCAGGCGGGTGCTGTCGGCCTGGAGATTATCGGCGGCAATGCTAAAGTCAAAATGCTTCTTAGCGCGGATGTACGACTGATCGCCAAGGCCTTGGTGGTAGGCTTCCCTCAGTCCCAGCGTCTTGTAGCCCGAGGCCATGCCTTTTGCCTCGCCTGCACGGGGAGGAAGGCTGTGCTGTAGGAGCGAGCGAAGCTTGCTCTCGAGGTACGAAGCGAAGGAAAGGCGCGGCTGGAAGGGTATCTGTGGCCATGCCGAAGATGGCGGTATCAGCGCGGCTGCCGCACTAGACGCGAGCACAAGCAGCACCGCGAGCACGCTGACCGACAGAGCCGGCCATGACCGGCGGAGCGGCGGTGTACGCATGTTGATGGAAGAACGTGCAGCTGTCGCCCCTAGAAGAAGGACATGGCCCGAGCCGGGTTCCGTCTCGCTTGAGCAAGGCAGGCAAAACGGCGCTACCCCAGGAGATCAACGCGTCTACAGGCCTCTTGGTGTTGGTGGTGTGTTTCGTCGCAAACAAAAGAGCTGTGATGGAGCGTGGACGGGTGGCAATGTTGTTGAGGGATGATGGGCAGGGAGATAAGCAGGCGCAGCACGCAGCTCGCAGCTTGAGGGGCGTAACGCTAAGGGAGAGAGCTGAGCATCTGATTTCCGCTTTCAACCCTCCACATAGTTCTCTGTAGTCACTCCTGATTCGCTGAATATTATTGAGAGTATTCATGATTACCATGGCCCTGCTGTGTGTGTTGGACCCTTACTTCACAGATAATACAGTCGCGCTCTCGCTTCGATCTGACATATTCACACCAGGACTGATTGAATGGGAGATCGGGATCGGGATCGGGATCGGGAGGGGAAAGCGCCATTTTGGACTGGGTGCAGTATGGTGTTGGAGGGAGGGCCGCTTACTGCAAGAGGATTCTGACGCGGCCAAGGTCGCCGGACTCGATTGCGCTGCGGTCGAGTGCGCTGAAGGCGGACCAGCCGGGGGCGATGCTGTCGTCGCCGTCTACGCCCCAGGCGGTGCTGGTGGCGAAGCCGCTTGCGCTGGGGAGGAGGAAGCTCGAGTCGGCCTGCGTGCCTGTGCGCGACGAAGAGGGGTGGCCTGAGGAAGCGATGCCGCTGAGGCCGGCCTTGGCTGGAGCGGCGGAGCTGATTCCGGTGCCGCTGAAGCCGGACATGCGTGCTCTGCTCCAGCCCGAACTGGCGCCGCCACCGCCCGCGCCGCTCTGCCAGCGCCTTGCGTCGGCGCGCTGAGACAAAGCCGGGTCAGCGTCGTCCGAGTCGTCCACGAGGCCCGCAATCCCCATCCGATCCGTCAGCCCGTCCTTGGTGGTGCCGATCTGGACCAGCGCCTTCTCCAGCTCGGGCCAGCTGAGCGAAAACAGCACGCACAGCTCGTCGTCGTGATGCGTCCCATCGAGCAGCTCCCTCAGCCCTGCGGGCACCACCACTGCCGACCGCTGCGAGATCCCGCTGGCGCCGGCCACCCCCGACCCGCCCGCCGAAGAGACAAATCCGCTGTGCGAGCCGCCGACGGCATTCAGCCCGATCGCGCTGGCCCGCTTCCTCGGCGAGCGTGCACCGCCCGAGGCAGCCTGCCCGCCTGGCTCGTCCCCGCCGACCCGGAAGGCAACCGTAGCAACATCGACCGCCGTCGTAGTCGGATGTCGCAAGCTCTGGCGCGGCCGCTGCCGATTCAGCCGCTTCGTGGGCGAGGTACCCAGGATGCTCGCCCCGCCTCCGCCGCTGCCCAGCTGGAGAGAGTCTGTCATCTGCGAGCCACTGGCACTGGGCTCGCCGCCTCCGAGTTTCGCGTCCAGTACGCCACGACGAGGCGTGATCCGGCTGCCTACGCCTGGGCTGTCCACGCTGCCGTCGCGACCGACTCGTTGCGAGCCCGTGTAGGCCCCGCTCATCCCCGAAAGCTCGCGAGGCCTCCTATCCCGTGGCTCGCGGCTTCCACTCGGGTCTCTACGCTGCTGTGGCGTCCGCGTCCCAGCTTCAGCTCCCTTGGTGGCCGGCGAATTAGCCAAAGGAGAGTTGCGCGCGGTGGATACCACCGAGTTGTCGGTCTTGGCCTCCGGCTCGTCGGCGAGTAGAGCGCCTAGCAAGACCGGGTAACGGTGAACTCGGCGTAAAAAGCCTTGTATCACACCGAAGGAGACGAAGCGTCTGACGTCGATGCCCTTGGCGTCGACGTCGTTGTCTTCGACCCAGTCATGCAGCGTCTTGCCCGCTCGCAGCAACGAGTAGAGCCGAAGCAGCTCGGGGTACGACGGCATCAGATAGCCAGGCCGCGTCACATACGCCGCACATTCGCGGCCCATCGCCTCGTCGTCGGCCATCTTGGCGATCGCGGGCCGGACCGTGTACATGTTGAAGTACTGAAAAATGTCAGTGACAATAATGCAGCCGTAGTAGATCAGATGCTCCAGGCAGGCTCGTGTCAGGCCGAGGTCGGCGTCGGCCAGCTGCGCGATCCGCTTAACGTGACAGACGCCGTCGATAAACGGCAGGATCCTGCGCATCGTCAGATCCCAGTTGCCATCGACTCTCGAAGCAAGGTCGAGCAATGCCACAGGCACATCCCAGTCGTTGATCGGCGGTGGATTCGGATAGACGGGAAAGAGCTTCAGGTTGATCGCATCACGCACCGTACGACCCAGACCGTGAGGAGGTTCGCGCTTCTCGGCCAGCGCAGCCCGATTGGTCGACTCGATGGTCTCGCTTCGAAGTGCATTGACCGAGTTCAAAAGCGCCGCATCGATGGTTCGCAGCGAGACAATGCTTTCTGTGAGCTGTCCCAGCGACGCCGTCTCCATCTCAGCACCCTGGGCGGCGTTACTGCCTCGGCTCGACCTCCGCGTCCCTGATGGTGTATTGATACTGTCAAAGTCACGGTTTAACAGCACGCTGCCAAGCGACTCGGCGGCGCTTGCTTCATGGAAGAGCTCAGGCCGCCTGCTGCTCAGGATCCCCATGGCTGTGTCGCGACTCTCGGTGGATACGGAGGACGCGTGGGGAGCTGTCTCAGAGATGGCTGCGACGGTGGCTGCTCTTCCTAAGCTTGGTCGTCGGCCATCGGCCATGGCTGCCACAGAACCAGGAACAGCTACGCCATCCGAACCCAACGCTGTCGCTGCTGAGGTGCTTTGGCTGCGATCCATCGGCTGATCTTCCTTGACTGCCGAGAGGGGCGACAGCGACGGGCCAGAGTCAGAATACTCGGATGTGGATGTCGAGCGCGATCGCAGGTTCGAGAGGTTTTCCTGCGGGATGCGGACAGACGTGGGTGAGGAGGCATTGCGCTGGTTTTGAGTCTGCGACCTGTTCTGCATCTGCCTGAGATGCTCGTGAATCAGCTTCTTGTGGTGCTCATCCCTCAGCGAGGCGAAACTTGCTCCGAGCGAGACAAAGTCATCCGGGCCGATGGTCGGCGATCTCAAACGCTGTACATCTGGGCTCTCTGGTTTGGACAGTGGCTTGAGATAGGAGGTATGCGGTGCTTCCGGTAGCGCTACGAAGCTCTCGCAGTAGGAATTGAGGTCTTCGAAGAGCTGCTCGATGATAGCATACATCCTTGGCAAACTTCTGGGGCTGGATAGGAAAGACTGTGTCTCCTCGAGACCACGGAGCACCCTTCCGCATTTACGGACCACGGGTTCGTAAGCCCGCACGTCCGCCTGGCCATCGAAGACGAAACAAAGGTTGAAGATGAAGTTGTTCCTCTGGTACCTTGATGCATCCTCGATCAGCGTTGGGAAACCGAGGATTTTGTAGGACCGCATGACGAGAGTTTCATCTTCCGCATTCGCAACAGCACCGTGTTTCCCTCTAGCCATGACCGAGGACGCCCTCGATGAGCCCGACCTGGCTGAGCTGGAGCGGGCGACGGCGGCAGAGGTGGTGTGCGGGCGATGGGCGATATCGCGGCGGTTTCTCTTGGCGGTGCCGCGCGCTATCGACGTTACAAGCCTGCCACAGAGGGGAGCCTTGGGGATGAGGTATTCCGACAGAGCGGAAAAGTCGAAGAGCGGCTCGCCGCCCAGCAAGCCGCCATGCTGGGTGGCTTGCGGCTTGGCCTGGGCATGCGGGTGTTGACTCTTTTCGTCAGTGATCGACCCTTCAGGAACCTGGTAGATCACCTTGGGACCTTCCGTCGGGTGGAACACAGCATAGAAGACGGCTAGGAGGCGCGGGAGGAACTGCTCGTCCAAGGTAGGGATGGACATGGTGCGACACCTGTCTACAATTCGAGTGCTGATAGGGCAAGCCCCGCCGGCATCACCGCGCAAGGACCCAACACGTCACACAGATCTTGCTGGATCCGGGCCGCGGCTTAGCTACGCCTGAGCATGGCTCGCATGGCTGCCAGTGGTAGTATACGTATGAACGTCGAGGGAGGGCGGGTGTGTTGCGGAAGGAAAGATAGATAAAGCGTGCGCCGTAGCACATAGAAGTCCGCCATCGGGCCCATCCAGGTGGATCTAATCGGGGCTGATAGCAGGATATCGGGCAAGTGTCATTCCTCAATCTGCCACATAGGCGCCCTCTTCCTTCATCATCTCGAGTTGATCTTGCCACATCACCCACATCCTTGCTACTCGAGTTGCTCATCTCTGCCGGTACTCGCTCTGGGAGCTGGGACACGGACACTGGCATTGGCACGGGGCACGCAGCCACGACCAGGGGCACGAAACGGGGATGACCGCCTAGACTTCCTCTTGGCCTCCCTTTCCAATGCACTGGCCACTTGCGCCCGGTATGAGGGGCATGGGCCGCATGCAGCGCCTGTCCTTGCTCCTGTTCATCAGCTCTGCCGCTGTACTCGCACTTGTGTGCTCTGGGAATGCTGTGCGGAGCCACCGCCGCGACTACGAGCGTCTGCCGGAAGCGTCGGTGTCTGCTGTCGCCGGTCTCTCGGACGCGGCTATCTACCTCGACCACCGCAATCGTACGTCGCTGCTCTCTAGGATCTTGGTCCCGCGGCCGCCAGATACGGCCAACAGCCGTGCGGTGCAGAAGGCGATCCTCGATGTATTCCGCAATGAGCTGGGGTCCAGGCAAAACGCAACTTGGGCCGACGCGCAGGGCTCCGGCAAGCTAGGCTGGCACATCGACACGCACACATTCACAGCGGACACGCCGGAGGGTAAGAAGAAGATGACCAACCTGATCGTGACCAAGAATCCTGCCGCTCCGCGCAAGCTGGTCCTGGCTGCGCACTACGACTCCAAGTACTTTTCCGAGCGCTCGGGCATGTCCGGTTTTGTCGGGGCGACGGACAGCGCGGCGCCGTGTGCGATGATGGTGGACGTTGCGGTTGCGCTGGATGATGCGCTAGATGCTCGCGAACGAAAGATGCACGCCGAGCAGGAGGAGCACGGTTCGGTCGCACAGGAGACGACGCTGCAGCTTGTCTTCTTCGACGGCGAGGAGGCGTACCGGACCTGGACGCACACCGACTCGATTTACGGTGCGCGCGAGCTGGCGAGCGAGTGGGACAGCACGTTCTGGGATGCGTCCAACTACGACGGCGGAGTGCAGGGTGGGCGGCTTGCTGCGCGGCGGTACCGGAGCTCGTCTGGGCCGGTGAAGCATCTGCATACGATTGAGCATATGGTGCTGCTGGATCTACTGGGAGCGGCGGCGCCGCGCGTGCCGTCGTACTTTGACAATACGCGCTGGCTGCACGCCGAGCTGATGGAGGCCGAGGCGCGGCTGGGCGCGGCCGGCGTGCTGTGGCCACCGGGCCAGGCTGGCGCACGCTCGTTCTTCTCCACGCAGCCCGCCTGGGGCGGGATCGAAGACGACCACCTTCCCTTCCTCCACGCCGGCGTCCCCATCCTCCACGTCATCCCCTCGCCCTTCCCGCACGTCTGGCACAAGATGGCCGACGACGCCTCCGCCCTCGACTACCCGACCATGCACGCCTGGTCCATGATTCTCCGCCTCACCATCGCCGAGTACCTCCGCCTCCACCTCCCCTCCCCCCCGCCCGCCCGCTCCGTAAGTCCGCCCCCCCGCGCCGAGCTCGTAAGTCTCGCGCGCCCCGCCCGTACCTCTCCAGCATCCGCCACAAACTGACCCTTTCCCTCTCACCATCACAGTAGCCCAAACCCAGCAAGATTTCCCTACCCTCCGCGGCCACGCCTAAAACGGCCGCCGGCGTTGCATCAGCCGGGCCGGTTCCCGCTCCGCTTACGCCGCGCTTCACTACCCGTACAACGCCTTCCTTTCCTCTGCAGACACGGCGGGTGGCGTTGCATAGCTGGGTTTGAAAACGGCGTGTTGGTATGGCAGCATAATAATGACAGCGTGGCTTTGGCGATGGTAAAGGCGGTCCGGGTGTATAGACAGTGTGCGGGGTGCGGGGGGTGAAGATCCTGGGCAGGGGTGGCTAGCTGGAGTTTTCACGGGAGCCGAGGCGTTTGCCGAGGCCGAGGAGGAGTTCTGCGGCCTGGCGGTCGTCACGGTGGGAGGAGCGGGGGGAGGGCGGGTGGGGCTTGCGGGTGTGCGTTGGGGAGGGGAGGAACTTGGCGGGAGACGCGTCGTCGTCGCTGGGGCTGCTGAAGAAGCCGCTGTCGTCGTGGAGGAAGTGCGGGTGGTGAGCTGGGGTGGGGGCGAGGTTGGAGCGGTCTCCGAGGACGCGGGAGGGGGTGGAGGCGTAGAGGGGGAGGGGGTGGGGGTGGGGGTCGGTGGAGCGGGTGCTGGACTCGCGGCCGGGCGGGCGGAGGGGGGCAGCGCGGGTGTATCCGGCGGAGAGGGTGCGGGCCAGGGAGGCGGCTGGGCTTGCGCCGACAGCGCGGAATCTGTCGGAGCGGGTGGTGAGGGAAGCGGGGGCGGAGGTGTAGAGCGCGGCGGCGTTGGGCGTGGTTGGCGCGGCGAGGGTGCGGGGGAACGATGCGTGCGTTGCGAACGGCCGGCTGGACAGTAGGGGTGATTTGTCGGTGCGGGGGGCCGCCATTGGGGCGGGCGCTGGCGCGGGGCGGCGGCGCTTGGGGCTCGCCGCACCGCCGCCGGGCGCTGCGTTCTCGTCGTTGGCGGGCTGGTTGGCAGGCCGCTTGCGCGCCGCCTGCAGCCGCTGCGTGAGCTCGGTCGCCGAAACCGACCGCTTCGCTGCCACCCGCTGCTGCACCCCACCGCGCACGCCCTTGCGCACGCCCGTCTGCGACGCACTGACGCTGCGCGAAAACGTCGTCCCCGCAACACTCCGCGGAAGCGCACTGGTCCGCGCCCGATCCCGCCCCGCAGCCCAGTCCAGACTAGGCCCTGTCAACCCCACAACCGACGCCGTCCGCCCCACAGCACCGCATCCCAATCCGCCGCGCATCGGCGTCGCAAGCGCATGGCTCGCCTCGGCCTGCCCCGCTGCTTGCGCTTTCGCCACCCGCCGCTGGGCAATCAGCTTCAAGGTCCGCTCCTCGTCCTCCTCGCTCTCCCGCCGCGCCTCGTGCTCCCCACCTATCTCGCAGTCGCTGCTCACCGCACTGCTGCTCGGCATCCTCTGCAGCAGCCCGAACTTGGCAGCGCTGCGCGCGCCACCCTGCCCCTTTTCCTCCTGCTCGCCGCCAATGATCCCCTGCTTCTGCAGCACGGCTGTCAGTTGAGGCGGCAGGCGCGACGTCAGCGACGCATCACGCGCAGGCTCGGACGCCTCGGCGGGTGGTTTAGGCGGTACGAGACTGCCCAGACTCGCGCGCCCACTGGCTGTCGTGACGAGGCTGAGGCTGGAAGAGCTTGAGGCGCGCGACAGCGTCTTGGGCGGGGGGAGGATGGTGTCCAGGTCCTCCTCCTCGATGTCGCTCGACCGGAGGAGCGGCGTGTGCTCGGTAGCAGCACGACGCAAACCCTTGGCTCGGCCGCTCAGCACCTCGTCAAGAGACAGACGCGGCGTGGAGCGGTGCCGCGCCATGCTCGCTTTGGGCGTCTCCCGCAACGCTCCAGTCGGCGTGCAAGCATGATCCACGTCTAGGCCGGCGCCTTTCGGGCCCACCAACTGGCGCAGATCACGCGAGGCGGAGCGCGCCAGCCGTGGCTCTGATTCCTCTTGCTTCGTCGAGAGCGACGCTGCCTGTTTCAGCTTGGCAATGTGCTCCTGCACGCTCACATCGACTCCGCGGCGGGCTAACCAGGGCGGGATGTTCTCCTTGTTGTTGTTCGACAGGTCGGTGACGGGCTCCAGCGGTCGCGCGGATAGTACCTTGTTGCCGCTAGCATTGCCGAACGGCTTGCGCTTGAGCGGCTGGACCTCCGAAGCGGCCGCAGCGGCGCTGACGGCATCCACCCGTTCTTCAGGTTCTTGCTCGCCGGTCTCATCTGGCTGTTTGGTACCGCCGACGGTGGGAATGCCCGAGTTTCCATATCGGCCAGATCGTTTCTTCTCGGCTTGCCTCCGGTTCTGGAACCACACGGAAACGGCACTATGGATGATCGTAGGGAGGAAAGGGTCAGTAAGGTGTAGCAGAGGGTGGAGGGAGGATGGAGGGAGTGTGTACACTTACCGGACAGACATGCCGACGCGGTTGGCAAGGTAGAGGCGGGTCTCGTGGTCGGGGAACGCATTGTCGGCATAAGCTTCGGCGAGCAGGTTGGCCTCGTCGGGTCGGGTTCGACGTCGCCTGCGCACTTCACCCTTGGAGTCATCGCCTTGTACGGTGGTGGCGGTTTCGAACGAGTCGTCGGCGGCAATGGAGGCATCGCGGTAGAACCTGTCTTCTTGGTCTTTCTGGGCAAGGTTGGCGGAGGAGAGCCTGGCGATACTTAAGATGGGACCGGGAGATAAAGAGGATACTTGGCGTGGAGCTGGCTCAGCGTCGTTGGCGAGGGCAGCATGCTGGCGCTGCATGTGCTCAGGAATTACGTGTTGATGAAGGTGGGCGGGCTCATCGTCGTGCCAGCGATGTCGGAAGGCGGCGCGGGAGACAAGCGGGGTGGACACGAGATGGCGGAGGCGCGGACTACCGCCTTGCGAGGCGGGATCGCTGAGATCGCGGTGCTGATCTTCGGGACGCGGTGAGCTAGACCGGTTCTGGAAGAGCGGCGCGTCCTTGTTGATATACGACGAAAAGCTGTCGACCGATGCGGCGGTCGGGCTGCTCTTGGAGTAGAGCTGACGTGGCGAGCCGTTCGAAGTACTTCTGCTTGCGTCGTTGCAAGGCTGTTGCTGCCCGTCAGTCTCGGCATTTGGGATGTCCAGAGGATGAGGGTCCGGATCCGCGGGCGCGAGGTGAAGCTCCATTGCGTCGACCGCTGATCTGTTGACAAAGAGCGGTTCTGAAGAGGAGCGTGGGAAGAGCGGGGTCCGTATAGGCGGGCGGGGAGGAATGGCAAGGAGGATTACAAGGCCATCTGCTAGGACTGGGGTATCAGAGGCCTCGTATATGCACTCACGGCGCCAACAAAGGGCTGCGAGCCAGCAGCGTGTCTCTTGAGACGACGTGAGCCTAAGCGGTAGCTGGACGCGCTAGCTGAACGCGGTAGCTGGACCCGACAACCGGGTACCTTCTCGAAGCAGGCTCGACAACAGAAAGGAACAAGTCGCGATGACAGGCCCAGAGACACGGGTAGGGTGAGAAGAGGAGCGGTGAGAAGCCGTGGTTGGCGAAGGAGGCGGTGGGTAAGGCAGCTGGGCTAGAAGGCAAGGCAGAGAAGCTTGGTACCACCTCCTTCTGCTCTAATGTACCGTACAGCGTACAGCGTATACTCGTCCTCGCGGTACTCCAATATAATCAAGAATCGTAATGCACGAATAGAACACCAACCACGGAGGCAGAGGCGGCGTAATAGTCGCTGTGGAATTCCAATACCACACACGGAGCGTGTAGGAATACAACCCGGCGCGAGTGTTAGCAGGCAGAGACGTGAATGGAATTACAAACCGAGCGTGACGGGTTTTGGCGCCAAAACGCTTTCGCGCAGCGTGACGGGAAAGGCTCAACGCCAACACGTAAGTCGCAGTCATGACCAGTCGCAGTTCGCACTCGCAGGTCGCAATTGCAGTCGCCGTTGCCGTCGCAGTCGCGTTGTGATTTGGCGGCCGAGAGGGTAGCAGAGTCTCCGTTGGCGGCCAGCTTGGCCACGTCTCCACCCCACAAACACTTCACGCTTTGCGTCATACGAATCACGAAGGAGATCTGGCGCTTCTCTGTCGCTTGGAAAGCTCAGTCAACCTAGCTGAAAAGCTTTCCACAGTAATCAGTGCTGTTTGCTGGGAGCGAGGCGGCTTGCTGCCATGCGATTACCAGACGTCCCTCGTGAAATCAGCCAAGGCACTGCACACTACTTCGCGGGCCGTGCTTGGGCCGCTGTGACGGGCAAAAAGCTGCCATCAACGTATCGTTCATTCGGCGGCGTTGCTCACCTCCTAGCACGCACAGATTCGCGACTCACGCTTGTACCGGCTCCTCATCAGCTCAAAATGGTCAGGTGGAGATCTGTCACGTCGACGCGCTGTGGTTAGGAAGAAGTGGATACGGCTCGGTATTTTTTTGTTGACAGCTGCCCCGTTCCTTAAAGTGGTCTCGTGTTAATGACGCAAACCGCCACGCGCCGCGCCTCTTTCAGTCACATGATTTTCTCTCCGGATTTTTATCGGCCATTTAACGTGCACTTTTTGGCAGCTGCCCTTTCTACGCTCCCACAAACCGGCCGCCCCAATCCCACGCTACATCGTATACACCACAGAAGCGATATCGCAACCTTTCCCGTTCTGCAACTCCTCCAGCTTCTGGCGAAGTAGGCTTCTTAGCAAGCGGTTCCGATCCGTCGAGCGGTCATCTTCCATCTCCTTTGGCGTAGCTCTGTACTTCTCGGCCAAACTCATACTTCGGGAGCCGGAAATTACGGCGGTACTGGGTCTAACAAGGCGGCGTACAGCAATCGAAAAGCTGAGCAGCCGTGATCGACATGCAATCGTCCCATCTCCTAACTCACTGTCCTTAGCGCCTGTACGGTCCTCGACTCCGGTTCTCCAAGCTCCTTTGTTGTTCTTGCCACTCGGAGCGGAAAGCCATTAGCTTATGATTATGTCGCTCGGTGATCATCTACAAGCATACCTGGCGGGCGCATCCAGCTCTCAGCGTACCTTGGACGTCGATCAACAGCTCATCGACTCCCTTCAAGCTAGTGTCGACAGTGCTCTACGCCACAGCACGTCACCGCCGCCACAGCAACCTTTGTCGAAGCATAGAGATGAGGACACCGATAACCTATGGTTCCAGTTCAGCCACCACGTGGCAGCGTCACGATCCATAGCCCAAGCTGGTCGTGATGCCGTAGAAATATACGACGAAGACACTCTGGCGGACGTGGTGAGCGCAAATGGACAGCCGAGCGAGTCTCTCTATGGGTCGACTCCAGCGCTACGGGAACTGCATGCCTACCTGTCACAGCTCGCATCCGCCGACCCGCAAATTGCCGCCAGCGTCTCCGAAAGCCTTGTCGCTTCGCTTTCCTCCCCACGTTCTTCAGATGAAATTTCGGGCGAGCTTGCCGAGATCGTCGGGTTCGAGCATCTCGACCTGGTCAGCAGCATAGTATCCGAGCGATCTTCCGTACTAAATGCCCTCCAGTCCTGGGCAACTTCCAAGCCATCAGATTCCGAGACCCTTCCCAACCTTCCGCAAACGGTAGCCTCTAGCAGCGTCAGTCTACCATTCGCCTCTTCTATTGCATCCCCGCACGACAGCTCTCATCGAGGCGCGCGTCCCTACATCCCTGGCTCACAGGTAGTAGTGCAAACACTGGAAGAGCGACAGCTCGCCAAGCGCCTCAAGCACGACACGCGAAGAGCCAATCGGCACAAAGCGGCCCAAGTCGACGAACAGCGCATCTACACAACCCAAGAGCTTGAACGCATCCGTGAAGAAAGCCTAATGGCCGCTGCCAATCGTCCACTTTACTCTGGCACTTCGTCCGGTACCACTGACGTTCAGTATCCACACGTCTTCACCTCTGGCGCGCAAGGCAATGTTCTCTCTGTCTTTGGTCAGAAATTTGCCCTTCCCCTAGGTACGCTACGCGAGGAGAAGACATTCTACGAGGAGGTGACCATTCCACCACCTAGGACAGTGCCTATGCGATTCAACGAGCGCTTAATCCCCATTAATGAGATGGAAACCATCTGCAAAGGCGCCTTTCCCGGCTATAAAAGCCTCAATAGGCTTCAGAGTGCCGTCTACCCGCTTGCCTTCAAAACCAACGAAAACCTCCTCATCTGTGCACCCACCGGTGCCGGTAAGACGGATGTAGCCATGTTAACCGTTATGAGGGCCATCAGCCAGTACGCTCGCAATCTCGATCCCACCGCCGGATCCGGAGCCGCCGGCTTCGACATCAGGAAAAACGATTTTAAGATCATCTACGTCGCTCCCATGAAGGCTCTGGCTGCCGAAGTCGTCCGCAAATTTAGCAAACGGCTGCAGTATCTCGGCATCAAGGTACGCGAATTGACGGGAGATATGCAAATGACTAGGCAGGAGATTGCAGAGACGCAAATGATCGTCACTACCCCGGAGAAGTGGGATGTTGTGACTCGTAAGCCTACCGGCGAAGGCGAGCTTGCCACCAAAGTCAGGCTTCTCATCATTGACGAAGTCCACTTGCTGCACGATCAGCGCGGCTCAGTCATTGAGACCATCGTTGCCAGGACCCTTCGGCTGGTCGAGTCCAGCCAATCCCTCATCCGCATCGTCGGCCTCTCGGCTACGCTGCCCAACTACATCGACGTAGCCGACTTCCTCCGCGTCAACCGGTACCAAGGCCTCTTCTACTTTGACTCGTCTTTCCGCCCTGTGCCCCTTGAGCAGCACTTTATCGGCGTCAAGGGTAAGGCTGGTTCCCAGCAATCTCGTGGAAACCTTGACAAGGCCTGTTTCGAGAAAGTCTCGGAGCTTGTTCAGGCTGGTCATCAGGTCATGGTCTTTGTGCATGCCCGTAAGGAAACCGTCAAAACGTCTCAGACTCTGCGCGAGATGTTCAGAGAAGAGGCCATGGGCGACATTCTACAGGCTGCCTCGGACGAAAACCCGCGCAAGGCTTTCTACAAAAAGGAGCTGCAGTCCAGCCGCAATCGCGAAATGAAAGAGCTCTTCGACTACGGCTTTGGCATTCATCATGCCGGAATGCTCAGGAGCGATCGAACACTTAGCGAACGCATGTTTGAGGCCGGCGTAACCCGCGTCCTCTGCTGTACAGCTACACTTGCTTGGGGTATAAACTTGCCCGCCTATGCCGTAGTCATCAAGGGCACAGATGTCTATGACTCGTCCGCGGGTAAATTCGTCGATCTCTCCATCCTCGACGTGCTCCAGATCTTTGGCCGAGCCGGTCGTCCGCAGTACGAAGACCTTGGCGTTGGCTATATCCTGACTTCCCAGGAGCGCCTCTCTCATTATGTTGACGCCATTACCTCCCAGCATCCGATCGAATCCAAATTCATCGGAGGGCTGATCGACTCTCTCAATGCCGAGATCTCGCTCGGTACCGTTGCCAGTGTGAATGACGGTGTCTCCTGGCTGGGCTACACCTTCCTCTTTACACGTATGAAGCGAACACCTCTGACGTATGGTATGACATACGACGAGGTGGCCGACGATCCTCACCTCGGAGCCAAGCGCCAGCAGCTTATCCATGTTGGCGTGAAGCAGCTTGTCGAGGCCAAGATGGTTGATCACGATCCGGCCACCGGCCATCTGCAGGTGACCGACCTCGGCCGTGTCGCCGCTAAATACTACATTGGCTACCGGACGATCGAGATCTTCAACGAACGGCTGCGTCCTAACATGAGCGAGGCTGACGTTTTGGGCCTGTTGAGTCAGGCCACAGACTTTGAGCAGATCATTCCCCGAGATGCCGAAGAAAAGGAGCTGAAAAAGATGCTCGAGAACGCACCTTGCGAGGTGTCGGGCGGTATTGAAACCTCGCCAGGCAAGGTCAGCATCCTCCTGCAGGCGTATATCTCCAGAACTTATATTGAGGATTTTGCGCTTGTTTCTGACTCTGGCTATGTTGCCCAAAACGCCGGCCGAATCATCCGTTCGCTGCTGGAAACCGCACTGAGCCGAAGATGGTCCCGTACCGCCTCTGCTCTTATTTCGATGAGTAAAGCTATTGAAAAGCGCATGTGGCCTTTTGACCATCCTCTGCAACAGTCGCAGCTGACGCCGGACACCATGTACGCGGTCTCTGAACGAGCCGACGACGTGGAGATTTCCGAGCTTGCAGAGATGCCGGCCGCCGAGATCGGTAAGCTGGTGCATCTCAACGCCCGGATGGGTGCGGCAATCCGACAGGCGGCGCGTAGCTTCCCGAGGCTGACTACGGCTGTCTCGCTCCGGCCGCTCAGCCACGATCTGCTACGGATCGACGTCCGTGTGGAGCGCGCGTTCGAATGGAGCGAGAAACAGCTGGGGAGACTGCATGGCTTCTACGTCTGGATTGAAGACGAGAACGAGGTCGAGATCCTGCAGTGGCTCACCCACCTGACCAGGGCCACGGACTCGCCGACTTCGAACATCACCTTCACCATCCCGCTGTCAGCGCCCATGCCGAGCGGGCTGAAACTGCGCTGGATGTCGGACAGCTGGCTCGGGAGTGAAGACAGCATGTGGATCTCTTTCGACGATCTCGTAATACCCGCCCAGCCTACAGCACACGACGCACTGCTGGATCTGCCGTTGCTCCCTGTTTACTCAACGATCGCAAACGAGGTTATCCGCGAAGTGTACAGCCAGGAATTCGTCGTCTTCAATGCCCTGCAGACGCAAAGCTTCCATTTGCTGAGGCATACAGCAGCCAACGCAGTGCTGTGCGCTCCAAGTGCAGCCGGAAAGACAACCGTCGCCATGTTTGCAGCTTGGAGGGCTTTGCAGCGAGAGCAGAACAAAGCCGTTGTAATCGTCTATCCGAATCGCGACCTGCTCGCTGCTTCGATGAGGAGTGTCTTCCTCAAGGCAGCACGGCAGAATGGCATTGAGACAAAGCGCACTTTGCTCTCCAAGGATGTCGGCGCTTTTCTGCTCGAGAGCAAAGGGCCCCGCGTGCTCCTAACCACGCCCAGCGCCCTCCTGTGGGCTCTGAATTCGCATGCCTGCCTGCCTCGAGAGGTATCGTTGCTCATCGCCGAAGACTTGCAACTGCTCGATGGACAATATGAGCTGGCCCTGGCCAAATTCATGTGGTCTGCCTCTGTGCTCGAAGCCACAGAGCGACCTCGGATGGTAGCTACGAGCACGAGCCTTATGGACACCAGTGCTGTCGCCAACTGGCTGGGTGCAGACAGCCTGGCCACCTTCAACTTTCACCCCAAGGATCGACCTTCGATCCTGACGACCTCTTATCAGTCGTTCGACCTCCCCCACTCGGCAGGTCTGTTAAAGACGATGGTCAAGCCGGCGTTTGACAAGATGAAGCAATGTAAGGAGAAAGGAGCGACGATCGTGGTGGTGCCCTCGCGAGGGCAATGCTACACGGTGGCTGCGGATCTGATCACCAAGGCGGCGGCCGAGATGGACACGGACGGATATATTGGCCTGCCCTCGGACGAGATCGAGGCAGTCTTGCCGCACGTCCAGGACGTATTGTCGCACGAGGCGCTGGTGCACGGCATTGGCATCCTCCACGACCGGACAGATCAGCGCGACCGCGGCGTGATCGAGCACCTGTTCGAGCGAGGGCTGGTCAAGGTGGTCGTCACGCCGCGCGACTGTATCTGGGGCCTCTCGTTGCGCGCCTACCTGACGGTCGTAATGAGCACGCAGTACGTCCGGCTGACGCGGGCGGAGGGGGCGACGGGCGCCTCGGAGCGCGAGCTGGTGGATTACAGCCTCGCCGAGCTGGCCAAGATGCAGAGTTTGGCGGTGCGGACGGGCTCGGCGTCGGCACCCCACCCGCCGGGCGAGTGCATGATCCTGTGCCAGACGGACAAGGTGCACCTGCTGGAGAAGATGCTGCAAGCGGGCACGCCGCTCGCCTCGACGCTGCTGCAGGACGAAGGCCGCGGCAGCGTCCTGCCCGTTCTGTTGCATGAGGTGGCGGCGGGTACCGTGACGCGGCTGGAGCAGGTGGTCGATCTGCTCACCTGGACGCTGCTGCCGGCCGAGCTGTGGCGCAACCCGTCGTATTACGACTGCGCCGCGCGCAGCGGCGACGCTGTCTCGGCGCGGCTAGTCGAGGCGGCCGGTTCGCTCTGCAGCACGCTCCAGGGGCTGCGGCTGGTGGAGAAGCGCGCCGGCGGCAAGCTGAGCGGCCGCTCGCCGCTCACCTGCACCGAACTGGGCCGGGCGCTCGAGCGGCAGCCCGGCGCGATGCTGCTGCACATCGTCCGATGGCACGAAAACCTGAGCACACGGCCGCACAGGGCGGCCAAAGAGATGGAGTCCTTCACCGCGCCACGCCAGGCGCACGCGGATACGGCGCCCATCGCCGATGCGGTCGAGCACGATGTGCTCGCGGCGACCGTGCCCTTCTTGCCTGCCGACTGGCGCTCCGCGTTCCATCTGCCCAGCGCTGCGGCCGACGGCGACGCGGAGACCACCCAGAACGCGGACGCAACGCGCGAGGAGAACGGCGAGGGCAAGGCCGCTGTGCCGCCGGAAACCCCCGCGAGGCGCCTCACCACCGCAGACAAGAAGCGCATCCTGCTCTGCCTCTTCTTCACCAACCTCGAGCTGGTGACGCCCGCAGAGGCCCGTCTGCTCGGCCTCAGCCGCCGCGCCCGCAAGAAAGAGCAGCAGCAACAGCAGCCGTCACAGCCGCTCGACTACGACCCCGGCGCCCGCAACGCGTCGGTACCGGCGCTAGACAGCACCACCCGCGCCGTGGTCGAGAGGCTCGAGACCGAGCTGGGTGCCGCCGTCCTGGCACTGCTCGCCGCCATGGGCGGCATCCACCGGCGCTGACCAGCCGGCTGTATCCTGCAAGCCCACCGCCCAATCGCACCTCACCATGCCGTCGCTGTACTTGCCTGCATCTGACTGTAACCGAAATCTAGAGGCAAATCGGCTAAATAAAGTGCGGGGTGCAGCTCGTCGGTATCAAGCCTGAGTCCGACTGCCAGTGCGCCGACGGTGAGGGCAAGGATCGCTCTGTGACGGCCGCCAGACTGCTCGACGCGGCTTTTCTGTTCGGTGCTTTGCTTGCCGGGCGTCCGCTGGCTGCCCAGAGCAGGCGTGAGTCACAGCCAGCGCGCGAGTATTTCGGTGAATTTTGCGGGGTTATTTATCCGCGCGACGAAAATATGCCACGCACGATGGTCCAACCAGCGCTCTTGCCTTTGTCCCGCCCTCAACCTTCCATCGCAAGACAGCAGCGCCGCAGCGGGTTGCCTTCCCGGATCTGCTTAGCGACTGCCACCGGAGCCTACTGCTGTCGATCGCTAGGGTCATGTCGGAAAGCGCTGCGGGTGGGGCGCGCAAGCAGGTGCTCTGCATCGGATTTGGGGCGCTGGGGACGATCTACTCGTACCTGCTCACGCGGGGCGGCGCGGAGGTGACGGCGGTTGCGCGCTCGAACTACGACGTGCTGGCTACGCGGGGGATCGACATCTCGTCGGCCAAGTACGGCGAGGTGGTGGGGTGGAAGCCGCACCGGGTGATACGGGAGTCGGAGCCGGAGGCTGCGCACGACCGCGAGTACGACTATGTGCTGTGCACGTTTAAGAATGTGCCGGATCAGCGGGCGACGAGTGGGGTGGTGCTGCCGTTTCTGCGCGCGGGCGGGCGGTTGCCCGTGGTTGTGCTGCTGCAGAACGGGGTGGGCATCGAGGCCGAAGTGCAGCGTGGGCTGGTAGAGGCGCCCGAGGCGCGCGCGCGCGGCGTCCTCAGCGCCGTCGCCTGGATCGGTGCCAACCTGGTCGACGGTGGCATGCGCGTCACGCACGGTGTGCTCGAGCGCCTCCAGATCGGCATCTACCCCGCCTCGACCGCCCCGCTTGCCCCCAACGGCTGCCGCATCCCCACCGCCGACGAGCGCACCGCCCTCGCCGACTTCACCGCGCTCTACCTCGCCGGCGGCGGCGCCGGCACCGCTGTAGACGACATCGAGTCCGTCCGCTGGCAGAAGACCCTCTGGAATGCAGCCTGGGGCGGCCTCGCCACACTCGCCCGCCAGCCCGTCGCCGCGCTCCTCTCCGAAGACACTCTCCACTACTCGGTCGGCGTCGTTCGTCGCATCATGCTCGAGATCATCTACGTCGCCCGCGCCTGCGGCATCAGCGAGGAACGCCTGCCCTTTTCCGCCGTCGACCAGACCATCCAGCTCACCCTCGTCACCGCGCCTATCCCCGCCGTCGCCGACCCCACCCGCAGCGGCACCCTCGCCGCCAACTTCAAACCAAGCATCCTTCTCGACCTCGAAAACAATCGCCCCATGGAGCTCGAGCCCATCATCGGCAACATTGTTCACAAGGCCCGCCTGCACAACGTCGACACCCCGCGCCTCGACCTCATCCTCGCAGCTCTCAAGCCCAGCCAAGTCGAGGCCATCCGCACCGCCACGCACGCAGCCCCCGCCCCCGCCGACCCCGCCGACCCCGCCGCGGTCACCACCTTCTCCCAGCTCAAGGCCACCGCCAAAGGCAACTGGCCCGCCGGCGCGCCCGTCTCCCGCACCCCCCACCACTACTTGTAGTCCGCCTCTGCGTAGTTACCTCTCCTGTAGCACTTGTTTGGCCGTAGCCGCAGCGTGTCGTGATCGCGCACTCGTCCTGCTCTGGAGTGCAGCTGGGTGGCGGCTTCGGCTGGGACGGCAGCTGTAGCGAGGCTCGTTCCGGGCGGTGAAAAAGATGCGATGCGGGGTAGTGTACAGGGGAGGGCGGGGGGCTAGTGGAAGACGCCGTAGAGGAGGAAGAGGAGGACGAAGCCGCTGAAGCCGGCGAGGGCGAGCACCTTGACGTTCTTCCACCACATTTGGCGGCGGAGGCCGACGGCGCGTCTGCGGAAGGCCATGGACTGGTTGGCGGCGTTGTCGGTGCGGTCGATGAGCAGCTCGATGCGTTCGCCGCGGCTGAGGATCTGCTCGACGTTCTGCGTCATGATGTCCTTGACCCCTGCGAGCTCCGTCTTGGCCTGCGCGATCGGGTCCACGTTCGGGTTCTGGTTGAACTGCTTCACCAGCGCGACCAGCGCCGGTGTGAAGCTCGACACGTCCGCCGCGCCGTCTTCGTCGCTCGGTATGTCCTGCGTCGACAGAAACTGCGCCTCACCCGGAAACAAATCAGCCACAGTCAGTCAGCGGAGCACAATGTCGGTGTGGCAGCCAAAGTGCCGGCACGAGAGCCAGCAAGCGAAGCACCAAGGCCTTGTGAAACCAGGTACATACCTTCTTCTGCACCTGCGCCAGGAAGGAGAACGGCATACGGCGGCCAGTGTCGGCGTCGGCAACTACCATGTAGACCATGCCGTCCTGCGAGACATAGTGGAAGAGCCAGTCTTCAAACGCGTACGAGAGCTTGGACGAGTTGGGCGGGATGCGCGACAAGATGGTCTGCGCTGCCGGCAAAAAGCGCTCGTGCGCCGGGTCGTGTGTCTCGGACAGAATGTGCGGCCCTCTCGCCACTAATGCCAGCACGATCATCTTTGTTGGCTTCGGTCGCTTTGTGGCTGCGCTGCCAAGACGATACAGGTGGAAGCGTGATGGTGACGTTGATGGTCGCTGACTTGACTATAAGCGTGCTCCACGCAACTCCTGTATCGGATCGGGGAAGAGCACGGCCATCGGGAGCAGCAGTATCGGGCTCCCGGCCATGAGCTGGAATACTAATTATATGATTACACATTGGCTGTATCCAAGCGCAGCGGGATCATGGATTGAATATAGCATTTAGTATTAATAGCAATTCTGCCAGTGTGGGGAAATGCGAGTGTCCCACCACCGGCTCCGGCCATCTGTCTGCCGAACATGGCAGCCATCCAACTCTCAAGAACGAGCCCGGAAAGGGAAAGCTGCATGCTATTCTGCCGGTTCGTCTTGTTCGAGAGCGTAGCGTAGAACGACATGACGATCCTACCGGGCATGCCGAACGCTGCCAGCCAGTCGCTGGTCTGGCAGGCCGATGCCAGCGAGGTGCAGCGTACCTCGCTGGACAAGTTCCGGCGCGTTGTCAATGCGCGCTTCCAGCTGCAGCTGACCACGTACGATGAGCTGCACCAGTTTTCTGTCCGCCGGCTTGAGGACTTCTGGACAACGGTGTGGGACTTTGCTGGCATCCGTCACTCGGCGCGCTTCGACTGTGTCTTGTCGGACGCAGAAGCGTTGCCGGGCGATCTGCCGACGTGGTTTCCTGGGGCGCGGTTTTCGATGGCCGAGAATCTGCTCTTTCCGCTGCATCCAGCGAACAGCACCGCGTGTGTGGGCAAGCCGCCGTACCATTGGCCGCCTGCGACGGCTACGGCGCTGATAGAGGCGCCCGAGGGTGGTGGGCTGGCCAGCGCGGGTGCCGAGGCACAACCGGTCCGGGTGAGCTGGGGCGAGCTGCGCCGGCGCGTAGCACTCCTCGCCGAGACGTTCCGGCGTCTCGGCATCCGCAGCGGCGACAGGCTCGCGCACGTCTCGGCCAACACGGCCTCGCCCATCGTCGCAACACTGGCGGCCAACAGCGTCGGCGCCATCTACTCGCTCATCGCCACCGACGCCGGCCCACAGGCCATCTACGGCCGCCTCGCCCAGATCCGCCCCAAGCTCCTCTTCACCGACGACGCCGTCATCTACAACGGCAAACAGGTCGACATCCTCCACCGCGTCGCCGCCGTAGCCGAGAACCTCCTGCGCGACGACAAGATCGACGCCCCGGCCACCTTCCAGGTCGTCATCCTCCGCAATCAGCGCCTCCCCCGCGCCGCCCCCGTCTGGAACTCCACCCGCGTGACCGGCATGGAGATGGCCGCGTTCGTCCAGCAGACCGGCCTCCAGATGTCGGATTCGCCGCCTCACCGGTTCGAGCAGCTCCCGGCGCAGCATCCAGTCCAGATCTTCTTCAGCAGCGGCACAACCGGCGAGCCCAAGTGCATTATCCACACGCAGTGCATGCTGATCAACATGAAGAAGGAAGCACTCCTCATGTACGACCTGCAGCCGAACGACGTCTTTCTTCAGATCACTTCGTGCGGGTGGATCATGTGGGTCTACCATCTCGTCTCGCTCTCCATAGGCGCCACCGCCGTTCTCTACGATGGATCGCCCATGTATCCGAACCCCGGCCACGTCGTCCGTCTCGTCGCTGAGCTCGGCTGCACCGGCTACGGCGCCAGCCCGCGCTTCCTCAGCGAGCTGGAGAAGTACTGCAACGAGGCCCGCGTCAACCTGCGCAAGCTCGACCTGTCCAAACTGCGCATGATGTCAAGCACCGGTTCGCCGCTCTCTACCAAGAACGTCGACTTCTTCTACCGCCACTTCCCCGGCGCCGCCCACCTCTCCAGTATCTCGGGCGGCACCGACATGGCCGGCGTCCTGGTCGGCCCCTCCAAGATGCGTCCCGTCTACGGCAACCTGATCCAAGCTAAATGCCTCGGCTTCGACATCCAGATCTGGGACGCCGAGACGGGCGAGAGGATCGACGAGACCGGCCGACCAGGCGAGCTGATCGTGGCTAAACCCTTCCCCACCCAACCGGTACGTATCCCCTTTCCCTTGTCGTTTCGTATCGCCTTCCCCACTATCGATACCTATCGCCTTCCCCACGATCGATAGGTATCTTCTCCCCCACTTGTTGACAGGGTCGCTGAAGCGGCGCTCTTCCTGCCTTGTCTGCCCTACAGACGGGATTCTTTGGCCCGCCCGACCAGAAGCAGGCGATGCACGACAAGTACATGGACGCGTACTACTCACGCTTCGAAGGGCGGAAAGTCTGGGCGCAGGGCGACTTTATCTACCAAGACAAGGCCACCGGTGGTCTTGAGATCTTGGGGCGGTCCGACGGCGTGCTGAATCCGGTAAGTCTTGCGGCGTCGTTATCGCTGCGGGTTGTGGCGATGCACCGTAACTGACGTTTCGTGGCACTGCTCTGTTACTGTATCGGACGGGGGACAGAGCGGGGTCAGGTTCGGCTCGGCGGAGATTTACTCGGTCGTGGAGAAGTTTGAATTCGTTGGCGACAGTATCGTCGTCGGGCAGCGGAGGCGCGGCAAGGACGAGCACGAGCGGGTGCTGCTGTTTGTCAAGATGCGGGACCCGGCTGCACTGCTGACAGCGGCCCAGATCGACCAGCTCAACAAGGCCATCAGAGCGGCCTACTCATCACGCCATGTGCCCGAACACACGTTCCAGGTGGCTGACATTCCGGTCACGATGAACGGCAAAAAGACCGAGCTGGCCGTCAAAGCTGTCGTCAACGGCAACCTTGCCTTCAAACCTAGCAGCGTAAGTGGCCGGACCCGCCTCTTTCGTAGTATTGGCTACGGCGATGGAATGGAGACTAATACACCCTTCTCCCCGTCTTGCACGCTCAGGCCACGGCCAACCCGGAGAGCCTGGAGCAGTACAAACAGTATGCCGATCTCGAAACGGTCCTGGCTCGGCAGCAAGCATTGCGCAGCTCCAAGCTCTGAACCGCCTCGAAATCTCGAGCCCATGCTTAGGCCCGAGAAGAGATGTCAACGACAGAGAAACGTACGCACCAACCGCACTCCGACTCAACCTTGGCTCAGCATCATTGCATGCGATACGGCCGAGACCGCAGCTCAGCAGAAGGCCTCAGCACCGTCGTATGTTAGACCAACCCAAATATCAGACAGCTGAGCCTTAAGGTCTCTTTGAAATTGCAAATCCCGTTGGGTGAGGCTTGAAAGCAAATGCCGGCGTCGAAAACAGCGAGGGCGTTCTTCCCGGACGAAAGCGGTGATTGACGTGATGACGAAAGGCTTTCGCGTGTCGCCGTGCATTGTTATCTCGAACCGAAAATGAGGGACAATGCACCTTTCCAGACAAAGCTAAGGACTGCCAGTGCCGATCTGGACAGACGGAATGGGCCTGCGTCAGAACGATCTCGATCGTCGTCGATGGCCTCCATCACAATGATCCAGCAATCACACGACCGGGACTGGTTACCGAGGCTTGCTCAACGCTAGCTGACGGGATGCCTAGCCGGCAACTTTTGCCGTGACCCTCTTTCCAGCCAGCTACCCTTTCGAACAGACGCTGTTCTTCGCAACGCGTTTCCACATTGTTACTGTGACGCGCGTCGATAGTAACCGAGTAGAATTGTGGACCCATCCGTTTCTGCTCCACCCCACGGCTCAGCTGGCACGGGCCAATGATCCCAACCCTTCTCTCTTGTAAAGCCTAGCTCTCCGACTAAAAGCCAACCGTGACTACGATTGTGACTGTAAGTATGATTCCAACTGTAACTGTACAGTAAAGTTGATTGTGGCTGCGATTGTGAATGTGGCTGCGCTTGTGACTTTGTGTGTGGCTCGTGTCTGAGAAGGACGACGGGTGACTGACTGGAGTGGAGGCGAGATTAGTATAGGTAGGATGAGGGATCGGAAGGCAACCGAACGAATTGGCAGGAGAAAAACCCACATCATGAATCTCGCTTAAGCGTAGTTGTGACGCGTTCAGCATCCACGATCCTCAAGCCTTTACTGTTGCGGTGACTTTTTTTGCTCTGCAGATCGGCTCCTCTAGAAAGGCCAGTCTCACAGGCGAAGAAAAGAAAAGCTAGCTTGGCATTAGGTGGAGAGAAAACCCTCTCCCAATGGACCAAGAAGCGCGCCCTTGCACGGTCCTATGGCCTAGACCCTTGGGTGTACCACAAAAAAAAGCCATCGCCTGACGCATAGCGAACCGCTTTCGATGCAGCCGCCTTCTCTTGATATCCTTGCCCGCAAACAGCTATGCCGCGTCATGGAAGAAATTGCATCTGTGATTGCCAAGCCGGATGTCGCCCTTTCCGACACACGTCAAGTGCCTTGATTGACACTCACGCATCAAATAACGCTGTAGAAAAGGAGCACTGCCCCTCCTTTTGTCAGTCACAAGCGTGAGTGTCAGAAGCAGCCTTTGGCCCCTCCTCCTTTGCCTTGAAGACAGCCGGCAGCTGAATGTTAGGGCTACTTCCCCATGCTTCCGGCATTTACTCCTTTCTCAACTTTCCCTTCCCTGCTACGCCTGCTCCTCCGCTGCCTACCTTTCTCCCACCATCTTACTCGCTCTAGACCGCCCCGACACTGCACCCTGTACTTCCAACCACGCCTCGGTATACCACGCCGCATTGTCTGCCTGTCGCTCCTTCACCCCAACCGGTCGAATCGCCTTCCCTCCAAAACCGCGGCTCCACTTTATCTGTAGCAGCAAGACCAGCACGCTGTCTTGCTGTCGACAAAAGTTCCATTGTCACGCTTCTTCAACAATCACCGCGAGAGCATAGCCAACGTTTTCATTGTATTTCTTAGCCGGCGAACCCACTTCTGAGCGTGCAGCACCCGCCGCGCCCTGGTTACCAGTATCCACTTACTCCAGCAACACCCAGCCCCACAAACCGACCCATCACTTGCTGTCACAACCGCCCATGACCCGACAAATTCTCCGAGCCGTTCGTCTTTTCCTTTTGCCTCGAGCACTCTGCGGGTCTCAATCCTGCTATGCATATGCTTCCAGCTAAAGCAATCGAGACGGATTTTCTCGGTAACCACATCGGTCAACTGCTGTTTCGACAAGGCTTTGTTCCGTCCATAAGCACCCAGTCCTCCGTCTCGTCGTCGAACAACACGACTTCTCGTGATCCGTCCCAGAACCGTTGTCTTCAGCTCACTGACGTTTCTAAACACACGGGTGGACGCTCCCTCTCAGAAGCCATACCCCCGCCTTCGCTGAGGTCTGACGCTCATCGCAGCAGTACCATCGCCTCGAAGCCATCGCTTCGCCAGGACGACGGAGGGTCTGTCGAATATAGCGATCATCGCAACAGTACGGTGGTGTCGGTTACCATCGTAGCAGACTTTCGAGGAAATCGTACCAAATTGTCTCATAGGCGATCGCCCACGGACGGTCTCTCAACAACCTACTTTGATCGCCGTCGTCGTGGCACAATGCGAAGCAGCAATAGCTCACCTCAAAGCAATCTCACTCACTCGCCTGTGAACCATAACGCAGAGATAGAGTGGGCTCGGTCGTTTGCAGAGCAAAACCAGTCATTTGCAGTGGCAGTACAACAGAACACCTCCCATATCCGACAGGACTCGCATCGTAGCGGAGCACTTCCTTCCAGCCCTGCCCCAGACGCGGCGTCACCCATGGGCGAGCCGGAAGATCTACCACAAGTGCCCAAGTCGGTCTCGTTCTCGGAAACCGCAGCCAAGCCCACGCACATCCACCTTTATCCGGCTGTGACCCAATCGAATTTGTCTTCACCGCTTTCCCCTCAAGCATTCTCCTCGCCATCCGGCTCTTTCACAGGCTCAGCCAAGAGTATGAGCCGGTCGGATAGCTCAAACACCCGCGCGTCCTCCGTACGCAGTCAAAAGAAGAAGCTCTCTCTGGTGGCCAAGGGCAATGACGGGCGCACTTTTTGCTTTGTCGAGCCGCCGAGCGACGCCGAATCAGATGAATCTCCGGCGTCAGAGTCTCAAAACTGTGACTCTTCACAAACGGTAGCAGGTCCAAAAGCGCAGCTGCTAGCCGCACCGGCTCAGCCCTCGTCCAGCAGCGACGTGGAGACCCATTCGCAACAGCGTAGCTCCGCTGAAAGGGTAGAGGACTTGTCATCTACGGCTCTGACGCCGGCTACGCGGACGTTACCGGACCGAGCAATGACGGGCGCTCCTTCGGTCGTTGTGGAAACTTGTCATGCGCTACATGACGCCACTCGCGCAAATCTCTGGCAGGCCGACTCGTTCCCCGTACTGACGCCCCCGCCCAGCGAGAGCTCCCGAAGGAGGCGGACCATCGCGATACAACCGAGGGTTGTATCCAGACCCAGCTTACTGGAACGAACCATGGCACAGGAGCGAAGTCCGATGAGCGGCTTGCAGGACCGTCTGGGCATCAAGGTCGAGCGGAGGGGGATCCACACAATGCCCTTCTACTCTGCGACAAGTCGCTATACTGGCCCACAGGCAGCCATGTCCGAGCCTAGCATCGGTGACGCAGCAAGCGAAGCCTTGACGTTGAAGCCCCAAGCCAAGAGTCTGCCAAGATGCGGTGCAGATGCATGTGGCTCGGTCGACCTCGAACCGGGCCATCGTCCACCGAGCCCGCCAGTTGAAAAACGCGAACGCACGAGCGACTGGGCGCGTGCGCAAAAGGATTGGACATCCTCACCGCATCCTCTGGGCCCCACTAGAACGGGTCAAGCTTCTGCATCAGTGCCGTCGCCGCCGCCACCGTCCCATCCGAGGCGTCCGCCCGCTACCGCGCTGCACACGTCCAGCTCACACAGCACCAGCCAGAGCTCGGTCTCCACCACCGCGGTAAGCCCGTCGCTGTTTGACGGCAGCGAGCGGACAAGCCCGCCGGAGTCCAATGCCTCGTCGCCCGAACTCGAATCTCTTTCGGACTACTCTAGCAGCACTGCAGCAGAGAGCAAGCTGCCCGACACTAACCGTCCCTCGCCCAGCAGCCCGCTGGCTCTCTAGCTTCTCTCCCGCGCCATCGCCCGGCTCTACTATCCGTGCGCATCAAGAACAGGGCCCTAGCCCACCTCTCCCGTCTCGCTCGTTCTCGTCCTTGAATTGCTCTCGACTGGCTCACTCGCTCCGTCTTCCGTCGTTCTTCTACAATTTACGGTTCTCTGCATCGCCACTAACGCTATCTTGGGTCTCTTTGCTCCTTTCTCCTGGTCTTTTCGGTCTATCGGCGTAGCGTATGGTTTTGGCACGCCTTGTCATCGGCATTTTCGCACGGGCGCCGCGGCCCCGGCTCGGTCTCTTGGTTCGATTTCTTCCCGACGGGCGGCTCGATTGTATACCCGACACTTGCACCTCTCTGTACGCATACCTCACGCATTGTCTTCGTAGTACTCGCTCGCGCCATTTTCAGCGCCACGAATGGACAATCTCTGTTTTATTTGTGATGCGGTGTGCTAGTCGAGCCAGATGGCGTGGCTGGCGCCCTGGTAGGTGCCGTCGGGGAGGCGGGGGAGCTGGGTGGAGGCGAGGGTGCGGAAGGACTCGGCGGCGGGGTCCCAGAGGATCACGTCGAGCCAGCCCTGTTCGTCGTCGGTGAGGATGAGCAGGTCGCGGGCGGGGGCGGGCGGGGCGAGTTCGATGGCATTGGCCTTGCCGCCGCTGGTGCGTGTTTCGACGCGGGTGATTTCGGCGAGCGTGGCGGTGAGGGGGGATGGGGTGGTGGTGAGGCGGTAGGCGACCAGCAGGCCGGGGGTGGCGGGGGTCTTGCCGCGGGTGGTGGCGAAGAGGTGGCGCGTGTCGGACGAGAGGCGCAGGGTGTCGCCGCGGTAGTCGATGCGCCGTGGCGCCTGTGCCGGGGTGAGCAGGTCCGCGGAGTGGAGCAGATGCGGGGCGCTGCCGGCGGTGGGCAGCGCGAAGCAGTCGACGTAGTTCGAGTGCTCTGTCACGGTGAACAGCAGCGGAAGGGTCGGGTGGGGGATGGCGTGGCGCGGGGCGTCGTGCGGCCGCGCTGCGGGGATGGCATACAGGAAGGCGAGGTCCGGAAACGAGTAGGCCTTGACTGCGTTCGCACCAAGGTCGGCGACAAAGGCAACGTCCGCGGTACCGTCAGCGTCGGCGCTGCAGTCGAACGAGTGTGCGCCGTAGCGGAGCGCAGTGCGGGTCTTGTCCGCGCGCGCCAGCTCGTCGGGGTCGTCGAGGAAGACCAGCTCGCGCACGCTCGCCCCGATCCGCCCATCCGCCTCCAGCCGGTGCAGCTCGCCCGTGGGCCCCCCCGCAGACCCCAACCACCGCGCCACCCCCACGCGCGCACCATATCCCGGCGCCGTCATGGTCTCCACCCCCGGCGGCTGCACATGCACATACGACCCCGTAGCCCTGATCCACACCCGGTTCCCAAACCGCAGCATCTTGCTCCCCCCTTCCACGTGCCACGCCGACAGCGCCGCCGGCTCCCCCCACGTCGTCGCATACACCATCTGCTCCCCCCCCGCCGTCACCCCGTGCGCAAGGTACTGGTGCGGCCCCTCGCCATCCACCTCGTGCACGATCGTTAGCCGCTCCAGCAGCTCGTCGTACTCCAGCACAAACAGCTGCGCACTGTTAAACGTCCCCGTCACAATGTGGTGCCGGCGCGTACACCGTTCGTTCGCGCTGCGTGCCGACCCGGCCAAGACCGCCGCCGGCGCAGCACAACTCGTCGACGCATCCGATCCCGCAGGCTGTAGCAGATAGTAAACAAGCGCAGAAGGAACACAGAGCACGACAAGGAGTCAGCAGCGAGCCCGGCCTGCGCCACACCAAAGCGCGTCCCAATACCACGGCATAGCCAGCACGGGGTGGTTGGATGCCATCGGCGACGTGAAGTAGTCTACATCGGTCCCCTCGACGCGGATGTGGTGTCTGCCACTACTCGTCGTCGTCGTCGTCGTCAACTTCGAGCTCGTCCATTTCCCCATCATTAACGGACGCCACCTCCCATCCGTCCTCTTCCTCCTTATCGTCCTCTTCATCGTCCTCTTCATCGTCGTCATCGTCGTCGCCGTCAATGGCATCATACTGTCGGATCTGGACACTCACAATGCCACTGGCGAAGGTGTAGCCGACGAGGCCGAGGAAGGCAGTGCAGAGCCAGAGCGCCCTGCCCCAGCGCAGCCTGCGGTCTTCTGGCGTACGCGTTTTCTTTGTCGGGCTATTGGGGCGCGCGGGTGCAGCGGCGGAGGGGAGACGGTACGGGTCCGAGGCAGGGGGTACACTTGCCTTTGGTTGTTGCTGCGGGGAGCCGAATGGCCACCAGGGCGCGGCGGGGGCGAGCGGGGTGGCGGCGGCGGCGGCGGCGGAAGGGATCCAGACGGGCCAGCGTTGGCGGTCGGCGGGCCACAGGTGCTGCTTGACGCGGTCAAGATACGCCGCCAGGCGCGGGTAGCCGGTCTCGACAAGCTGTGGCAGCGTGGGCGCCGGCAGCGCAGGGCTCGCATAGACCAGCGGCGCGAGGTAGCCAAAGACATGTGCGTCCAGACTGCCCGGCAGCTCCTGCCCGAGCAGATACGCCTCACCGTCCGCCAGCGCTGCCGCCAGCACGTCCAGCACGTCGCGCGCCCTGTTGGTCAGCTTTGACCGCTCGAACTCGTCCCGGACCACATCTTTGGCGTCCTGCCCCAGCCCGCGCTTCTTGGCGATACCAGCATGCGCAGCAAGGTCGTGCGCCTCCACACTCTTCGCCTGCGTCTCCTTACCACCCAGCCCCCAGAGGCCAACGGCCGTCAGCCGCGACTGGACAGCGTTGCGCAGCCGGGAGGGGACAGAGGAGCCGAGCAACGGTAGCGTAGATGCGGGCGCCGTGCTGGGCCCCGACGACGCGTAGGCAGGTGCAGTGACGGTGCGGTAGTTGGCGGGCAAACTGAAGAGCGAGTGAAGGACCAGATCCAACAGCTGGTCCTCAACAAGGGCGTGCAGCGCCACTGCCTTGGCTGCCAGTTCCGGCTCGGCACGCAGGGCCGCATCAAGGCCCGAGCTGACGCAGAATGCCTCAATCGCTTGCACATCGTCGAACAATTCGGTGGTGGAGGCCTCGCCGTCCGCGCCGCCAATCGCCTGGAGCAGAGGCACGCGCGACAGCGATGTGGAAGCCGACGTGAGCTGGAGGGTGGTGTTGGCGGCTTGGCGGTCGAACGTAGCCTGCAGCAAGGTCGCTGCATAGAGAGACGTCGGATCGAGTGTGGGCAGCGTGGCGTGGCTGCCCCATACGTGCAGACGAAGCGTCCGGCTGGACGAGCCCGAGGATTCCGCAGAGGGTGCTGTCGAGGCCATTTTGCGTTTGATGTAGGGACGGCCTCTTGCGGAGTGGTGCGCAAGGGTGACTACAGCAGGGTAGACTCTTCAGCAGTGTCTCCCCTCCACTGTGTCGCTGCCTGCCTAGATTATCTGCTGATGGATGAGATGTGCAAGGGTCGGCGAGGTGGATATGGCTGGGAAAGACGGGAAAAACGTAGATCCATCGTCAGAAATGAGGGGCTTTCCAGGTTCGTGCGCGGATATATCGGAACAGATCCCCGATTCTGCCAACGGCTCTACAATCGGGAACACATCGCCGATACCGCTGACTGCATATAAATCGGGGACAGATCGGGCACGGGTAGCTGCACAGCTTGTCTGGGCGCAAAGGTAACTGATCTGGAGGGACACTAAGGAACAAGCCAATCGGACTCTGATAGGGACTGATGTACATTGCGCGAGTGGTGATACAGAATGGGTCGGCGTATGCTTGCAAGCGGGCTGACGGGGATGCGGAGAAGATGGCTGAGGGTAAGGGTGTAGTAGGCAGTCAAGATATGGACGACGAGGCGGCTTGCTCGTCATGCAGGGTGGTAACGTGTCCGATGGTGCCGCTTCCCAGACACCAGCTGCCGCTCCAGAGGCCGAGCACCTGGCCGGGAGCGACGGCGAGCACGGGCTGAGCGAAGCGGACCACGAAGCCGGGGCGCGCGTCTGCGCGGCGGAGGGTGCATTGGACCTCGGTCTGCCGATGCCGCACCTGGGCCAGGAGCGTGGCTCCGCTGTCGCTGTCGACCTCGTCTGGCGGCTGGCCCCAGATCCAATCGACGCGAGAGACGTACAGACTCGTGCAGAGCAGCATGGGATGGTCTTGGCCCTGGACCACCACGATGCGGTTCGCGTCCACATCCTTCTTCGCAACATAGTACTTCGAGAGCGCGCCCTTGATCCTGGCGCCTTGCCCGACGGTCAGCGTGTGGAGACCCCTGTGCTCGCCGAGAACGATGCCGTGTTCGTCCACGATCTCGCCGGATGCTGTGGGGATGTAACCGTCCAGGAACGACGAAAAGCCGTTGGTGGCGCCGCGGCCGCGGTTACCGATGAAGCAGATTCCCATCGACTCTTTGCGCGCTGCGGTCGGCAGGTCGTGTCGCAGCGCCAAGGCGCGGACCTCAGACTTGGGCAGCGCTGCCAGAGGGAAGTGAGCATGGGCGAGCCGCGACTCTCTGACGGAGGAGAGATAGTAGGTCTGGTCTTTGGTGCGGTCTGCCGCCCTGATGAGCATGGGGCGTGTGCCGTCGTCGGTCCAGTCGACGTGGGCGTAGTGTCCAGTGGCGAGCCAGGTCTTTGCGCCAGAAGGTGTGTTAGCTGGGAGATCGTGGGTGGCGGCGCCGACGGCACTGGCAGAGGTGTCGATGAGCCTGTCGATGAGTGCGCCGAACTTGATTTCCCTGTTGCAGGCGACGTCCGGGTTGGGGGTGGTGCCTGCGGCCCAGGAGCCGAGGGCGGGTTCGAAGACGTGGTTCCAATAGTGGGTGGAGAGGTCGAGCATGCGGACGGGGATGTCCAAGTGCTTGCAGACCGCCTGGACGTCGTGCCAGTCGCGCTGCCACGAGCAGCCAGCGGCGCCGCCGGACCCGGGATGGAGCGAGCCGGACTCGTCGAGCTCGTTCCAGTTGCGCATGTACACGGCGGTAAGGTCGAACCTCGCCGCCTGCGCAAGCAGGAGCGCAGTCACGCTTGAGTCGACCCCCCCCGACATGGCGACCACCACCTTGTCGCCTGTCTGGGGCCCATGCCGCCCCAACGAGGCGCGCGCTGCCGGTGGCGCCAGCGAGTAGCACCGCCCGCGCCCGCCCGCGCTGCGCATACCCGCATCCGCCCGCTGACGCATCCCGCCAAACTTGCCCCAGCTCCCCCACGCAAACCCCTGCTGGACTACATTGCGCCCTGCCATCCGCTCGGCACTTCTAGATCAACAGACACCCATCCGCATTGGCTGCCCGGTGGCGTGGACGAGGAGAGTGAGGTGTAAAACGGACAGACATTTCATCACCGGATTTCCGTTCTTATTCCAAAAAAGTGGTGAATTACCGAATGGATTGCCTGTTTTTTTCGCATTTACAGCAACCAAGCCGAGTGAGCGGGCGACGCACATAACCATCAAGCGCCTCTACACGAGCACTGGTCATACATCCGATCCTAGAGAACGACAGGAATACACGGCGCTGGCGATAACCGCACCGATGAGATAGAGTACAAGTGATCTGGGGTATCAGGAGTAGGGCATAGTTATGTTGGTATCCCCGAGGTGGAAGGCTTGCCGCTGGACTAAACCTCAAGCCGCTGCCAGCATTTACACAATCTTGCGGAACTTCCTCTTGTTTTTTACGGTCCGGCTGCTTTCAAAGTCATCTTCCTCGTCCTCATCGCTCTCCTCGACTGCTTGGCGGGCTCGACTGCTCATCATCTGCGCAATGGTTTCGTGGCCATTGCGCCAGGGTTGCTCGTCGTCGCTGCGCGGCGGAAGTGCGGTCTTGTTGTGCTGGGCGGGTGGGGCATAGGCGGCCGCGACCGGGGTGACGACCGAGCGACGTAGGTCTTGGAGCATCGGCCGAGAGATGGTCGGCGTGGCGTAGCTGGTGTCGGACATTTGCGAGAAGGTGGTCAGGTCGCCGGCCTCGGCTTTTCTGAATCTGCGGCACTGTGCGAAGAAGATGTGCACGTCGCGCCGGCAGATGTTCTCCAGCGAGTAGGTATTCCCGGCGGGGACCTGAAAGATGCCGCCGGGCCCTACGGTGAACACCTTGCGATGCACCTGGACACGCAGCGCGCCCTGGATCACGGTGAAGACAAAGTTGTTGTCCTTGCTCGGTTTGGTCGGCTTGCTCGTGTGGGGGGGTAGCTGCAGCACCCCGGTGGCCATCAGCCCATCGCAGTTAAAGACCTTCTGGAATTTGAACTGGTACGGTGGCACCGCCAGCGGCTGTATCGAGGCGCCCGTCTTCACCACTTCCTTCTCTACCTCGCGCCCTGTTTCGGCATCGATGACTAAGCCGGTCGGGCTTGTTTCATCGTCCCAGCCGTCTTCGGGATGCATTGTGTCGGCGGTCGGATCCAGCTGGACCCATTCGCCATCGCTCCGGTCCGGCGTTTGCGAGACGCTTTCCCGCTTGCTGTGGCCGGGTCTACGCGGTGCTTTTTTCGGCCGCCGGTTGCTGGTGGCAAATGTACCTTCGCCTGGAGCGCGAGGTATACGGATAACTTCTTTGACGTCCAGCACGGGCACACGCTTGCGAACCAGCATCATGGACGGGTCTTCCTCGAACTCGTCCTCTCCGGCCGTCGATCGCCTCAAGAGGTCCGCTGGGCTCTGGCCTGTCGGCAGACTCGGCCGGCCATACCGGATCCGTTCGCCACGCCAGTACTCTAGCGGCGCAAATTTCTGGCGCGTGCTTCTCCTGATGCCGTTCTTATCGATCACAGAGGACTGCGTCTGCGACATTACCGTTTCAATCCTTTCGTTCTCCGACGGCTGAGCCCTTTTCTTCGCCGTACTGGTAGGCTGCGGCTTCTTTGCTCTCGGAGCGGGAGCCGCCGTCGCCCCTGCATTGTCAATAGGAGCCTGCTCTGTCACCTGCTTCTTTGGCGGCCTTCCTCGCTTCCGCTTCGGCGGCTCCTGCGGGGTGAGCTGCAGCGCCGCGGATGTCGGGGCGCCGTGGTCGTATAGATCAGCATGCGCTGCTGCTTTCTTGCTGGCTTTCGGGGTGGGTCGCTTGCCTGAAGACGTGGATGGCTTGCCTTTTGTTCGAGGAGAAGCCACTGGAAGCACGTCGTAGTCGTCTTGTTCCTCCATGTCGTAGTCGGCGTGGCCCGTGTCGACCTCTACTGGCTGGTAGGAGCCGACATTGTACGACTCTTCCTCGGAGTCGTCCATGTCCAGGTGACGGGACGGGACAGGAGGTCTGTTGACTGATGGTTTGCCGGATTGCCGGCCTGCATCTTTTCTTGCGGAAAGGCCTCGGAACGGAGCAGATGGCGCCGGGAGCGGGTGCCGCCTCCACTCGTCGTCTTCGTCCTCCATCGCTGCTGCGTCATCGCCTGCCATGGCTGTCAAGTCAAAGCTCCTGTTGCTGGTTGAATGGTTTAGCAGATCATCGTCGTCATCGGCAAGGGTGAGGTTGGGGCGGCTCGTGCTGCGGCGTTGGCGTGGGGAGGCGGCCTGCCTGTGAGAGGCATGCTTGATGGCAGAGTTGCTGCGATGATAAGGAGAGCTGGAGGGGCCCTGACCAGGCCGGTCGAGCGCGTAGCTGGGGGAGGGCATAGAGCTGTTCTGGATGTCCATGCTGCTGCTGTTGGGCGCTCTTCTGGCGGCGTTGGCAGAACTGCGGACGGAAGCATTGGGTACGGATCTGCGCGTGTAGCTGGTCTCATCGAACGAGTCTTGCTCCTCGTCCTCCTCGTCTTCGGATGGGTGATTGTCGAGGGCGGCCTGACTCGCCTTGTAGAAGGCCTCGAGGTCCTCGAATCCGTCCTCATCCCGAGCGACGGCGGAGAGGCGCAGGCCCGTCCGCGAGCCGACGCCCGCCTCGTGAAAGCGCCGCGAGGCTTGAGGCGGCATGCGGCTGAAGGTCCGTGTTTATGGCTCGAGCGATGGAGAGCAAATGGCCCCGCTGGCGCATTCAATGGTATGTGATGAGCGCCGACGAGAGTGGCTGTCCCTCGCGATCGCGGCTTGTCCACGCAGCCGCCTTCCGCACGGAATCGAAGAGGGTGGGCTTGACACGATGCGCAGTTGGAACGAAAGGGGCATCACAGTTAGGTGATGGATGGATGGACGGAGCGGTTCGCACTTGCCTCTATCTCCACCTCGTCTTCCCGAAGGCGGACCACACTCACACTCTCAACCTCACATCCGCTATCCACACTCGACTCTCACTTTTTCGTCACGTCCAACCGCCATCTGACGCGCTCTTGGCGCGCACACACATAAACAACAACAACACCACCGCCTGTCTACGGATCTAACAGCCTGCTCTCTTTCTCCGCGCTCGCAGCGAAACAGCTCTTTTTCTGCTTCTCAAGCGTGCGAAGGCTGTTGCCACTCTGCTTTGCATCTGTCTGTCTAAAAAGAAAGGAAAAAGGTAAGAAATCCCACCTCCCCCTCCATCTGTGTGTCTCCTGCTTAGCATCTGTGTGGCAAGCTGTTGCTTTAGTGTCAAGCTGAGTTTCTTCCGCTGTGACTCGCCCTCTCTGTATCATGATTGTGCCCGATCCGCACTGGCATTGTTACGTGTGACTGTAGCGTCGTGCAGGTGGCCGGAACTTAATGCTTAAGTTTAGGGTTTCCTTCATTTGTGAAGGTGTTACTGCGCTTTTTTTTTAAACGAAGTCTCTCACAAACAGTCGGAAGGCTAGGAATTGGAAAGACAAAGGCTTAAGTGCCTATGAAACGCTCTTGAGCTTGAGGCGCTGCGAAGGGAGGATCGTCCAGCATTTAAAGAGTGCCCGCATGTCGCCATACGTCCGCTTTCCGCGTTCCCGCCTCAGATCCAATCGACTTTCCTCGATAAAGGTCGAAGATCGTGCGCTCCCTTTCGCCCAACCAGCCATGGTCAAAATGGAGGAGACGCCCTCCGTCTCGCCTGCTAGACGGGCGCCGGCCGCTCAGTCTGAGAAAGGAGCCGCGCAAGAAAAGTCGACGCCAACAGCGGCTTCAGCAAGCCAATCCTGTCTCGCTCCGCGGCAAGGACAATCGTCCCGGGAGATGACGACGTCCAGTGCAGCCTCAAGTCGACCGCCCCTCGCTCCAACGGCATACACGTTAGCCGAAACCAAAAGCGATATGTCTGGCAGGCGAATCGCGCGGCTTCCTAGGAGGCACGACGCAGCTGCCCAGCTTGCGGACGGCGATCCGGATCGGTCTTCCCCAGCCGCGCAATCTGCCGAGGCGAAGAAGCAGAGTAACCTTCGCCACCGGGCAACGGCCAAGGCCAAGAAGAACCACATTCGAGAGCGCAAACTGGCGGAATGGGGAGAGAACCAATGCAGCACCTGCATCCGGAAGAACGTCGACTGCGAGAAGCCGGCTCTGGAGGACGTCAACACGGTGAGATGCAGGTGCTGCTCGGAGAGCAACTCCAACTGCTCGATCGGGTCCGTGGTTTTTCACCGAAATTACCTCCTGCAGGGTGAACGTCCCTTGACCGTGGCTGACATCCCTGGTCCACCGGCCGCAAGCTCGCCAGGACATACGCACCCCGCACAAGACCAGGAAACAACCAACGCGACGCCAGCAGCAACTGGCGTAGAGGCAAAGGAGATGACCCCACTTCACAGCGAGACGGAAGAATCTCTGCGCGAGACCAGGCATCTCCAGCGCGAGAAACAGGCCCTCCTTTGGTACTTTAAGTCCAGCCGGATCTTCCTCCAACTTTGCCAGGAGGACGCAGAACAAGCTGAATATCTCGACGAGGCGGTCGCGGTATATGAGAGGACCATTTCGTTGCTCCTCAACATGGCCACTATTGCACGCCCCGAGACCCACCTCGCCGAGGACCAAGACGAGGACTAGCACACGCAGACCACATCCCATCTCTCGCCTCGATAGGCATCGATCAAGTATTCACTCGGCGCACGGTGCTTTGTCCTCGATGGTCAAGGATTTCGCCTAAGATATGCGCTCCACTTGTCCACGGCCCGTCCGACCAATGCGAGTGATGAAAAGATCGTCGAAGGCTTGGAGCTACACACGCGCGATAGAGAAGACTGGCTAGTTCGGCCTCAAAGGCTAGTTCGACCCATCTCACCCGTCGTCTGGCCAATAAGATTGCTCAATTGTGTGAGAAAGAAGCCACCACACGGGAGGGGACCGCGCGTTGCTGAGTTTGTGCGATGTGATGACAGTGACCAATGCTAAGACAAGGTGCGAGTGACAATAAATGGGCTGCGCGGGTCAGCGTCGAAGGGATGATAAGTTAGGTAAGCAAGCGGGGTGTGTGCTCTCGTGGTACGGAGGGACACGCAGCCATGCTACAGTAGGAACACAGACTCTAGCGCCTGGCTAGGGGCTGCTTGCGGACGACGGGGCGCTTGGTGGGACTCTCGGAGTTTCTGGTTTGCCAGCCGTGTCGGCTGCTTTGTCCGGGGCTGAATGCGTCGTCTGCGGCACGCTTGGGCGCGTGGGTGGTGGGAGTGTCTGCGGGCGCGTGTTCGGTGGCGAGGGGCGGGTCTGGAGACGCTGGGCGTTCCTGGGTGTCGGAGGGCGGCGGTGGTGTTTGGTGCTTGCCGAGGATCTTCAGCAGGCGCGTGCGCTCCCTGCGCGCAGCAGGGTCGTCGTAGACGATGCGGATGCTGGCATCGAAGGGGGCCGTGCTCTGGCTCTGCGGCGCCAGCGCAAAGTCCTTCTCCAGACCCAGCGAGTATCCGTGCGCTGCTGCCTCCGCCGCCCGCTCCGCATCGCGCATCGCCTGCCGCTCCAGCACCTCCTCCGCCGCCATCATCGCCTCGCTCCCCACCGTGCTTGGCGGAGGCGATCGAGACCATTCCAGCTCGTCCGAACGCTGTTTCCGCAGCCGCCTT
This sequence comes from Tranzscheliella williamsii, assembly GCA_023212725.1. Classification (NCBI taxonomy): domain Eukaryota; kingdom Fungi; phylum Basidiomycota; class Ustilaginomycetes; order Ustilaginales; family Ustilaginaceae; genus Tranzscheliella; species Tranzscheliella williamsii. Next base: position 106,033 of record JALBYF010000016.1, read on the forward strand.
GGCGGCCGGCTCTTCTTCCGGAACCCGGGATCCAGCGCCCGGCTCCGCAGCAGGGCCATCACCTGGTCCGCCGAGGCCATCGGCTCGTCGGGCTCCTTCAGCTTCGAAGCCGCCGAAGGCCGGCTCAACTCTTCCCCTTCCAACCAAGCGGGACCGGGAGGTGCTATAGCTTCTTCTCCATCGTTCTCTTTGTCTGCGCCCTGCAACGTGGTGTCGATGCCTGCCTCCATATTCATCGCTGCCGGGACAATGGGCGCCTCGGAGTGGACTCGAGCTTGTCGGTCGGGCTGCCCCACGTCCTCAGCGTCGTTATCGTCCATAATGGCCTGCATCAGCGGCGGGCGATGCGAAGAACCTGCATCTGCGGAAACCGAACGATGCCAAGGTTTGGCAGCTGCGACAAGACTTGCCTGCGTCTGCAGCGGCTGTAGTTGCGAAGCTTGCGATAGAAGATTGCCACTGATTGATCCGTCCGAGCTCGACAGGATGGTGGCCAGGGACTTGGACGGGTTCAGAGACGCTGGGAAAAGGCTCTCATCGACTCGCAGACCTTCTTCCAGGCACTTGTCGAGCCAGAATGGGTGCACGAGAAACTTGCTCGGGTCACGATCTTTCAGTTCGCGGGGAGCACTGTTGCCTTGGTGCAAGATATGCGTTGTACTGTCCCCGACTTGCGCCTGGAAGCAGGCGCCAAGCTGCAGCGCCTTGCGCTCCAAAATTGTGGTTTGTGGGACGAGCGGTCTAGTGCGTGATAAGGTGCACCCCGACAGCGGTAGCGTTAGATCCAGCTGCGAGGCCGGTCGCGACGATTCTGTGAAGGTAGTGCCACTTTCGCCGGACGCAGTGCGCTCCAAGATAGCCAGCGGGACAGGAGGCGGGACAAGGCTGCCAGACCGCCTGGCTTCAACGAGGAAGCCTAGATCGACAACGGGAATACCGTGGCTTCGAGCTTTCTGCGCACGACGGCCAAGATAGCTTTCCGTGGTGGCACAGATAACGTGCGTCAAGAACTCGCCCTTCATCTGCTCGACGACTTGTCCGCCGATCTCTTCGACAAGCTTGCATGCATGATAAGATTCAGGACTATCCTGCTGCAGACCTAGCAGAACCACCCTAAGGTTGCCGCCCTCTGCAAGGGGCAGTTGCACCCGTGCCGGGGCGGAGGCAAAGTAGGTACTAGGGTCAAAGAAGGCTTCGTGGTGCAGGCAGTATTCGATCCAAAAGTGCACCACAGGTGTCGCCTCTGCGTCTGGCCCTTGCAACGGCTGATGGTGCTTCGTGTCGAGGACAATGAAATGAGGAACCGTAGGATCGTGCGCTGCCAGGACAGAGGCTCCACCGTTTCTGAGGACGCCTTCGAGCACCGCAGTCTTTTGCGGATCACCAAGGAGGACTTTGAAGCTGTAACCAGAGAAACAAGCTGCGCTTTTGGCAGCTCCTGGCACAGCATGGTGTGGCAGCGAGAGGATAGGACTGGATGACTTGCGTTTGGGCATGGATGCGGCTATCGAGGTGGGTGCAGAAGAGAAGCTGGACGCTCGAGACATACTAAGAAGACCGTTGCGCTGCGTAGTGAAGGGCGTGAGCGCAGATGCTGTCGTAGGAAGACGATTCAAAGGCGGAGGTTCGGTGGACGAGGCCAAGGCCGAGCCGGTTTTGAGCTGCGTCAGGATGCTGTCAAAGGATCTATCCACCGCCGCCGCCGCTTTCTGCCTTGATCCAAGAGTGATCAACTCTTCTTCTTCGTCGTTTTCCCCTTGAATGTCTGCATGTGCATTGATCTGATTTCTGCTCTGTAGAAGGCTTCGTTGGCGAAGTGAGCTTGGCCCAGGCATGTTTTGTATCTTCTTGGTCGCAGTAGTGAAGGGACTCTGAATGGATAGTGCCGGAGTATCACGGATGAATGGGGCTGCAATCTTACTGGTGGCCTTTTTGACCAGCTCTCTACGGACATCTTCGGGAGGCAAGTCAGCAAAGACCGAATAGGTTTGTTCGTTGAGGCAGCCGGCGGCCAGCTGGCAATCCTGCAGCCACTCGGGTCTGACCACGGCGATCTGAGCAGCAGCTTCCTCGCGAGAACCGGATCGACCCTGCCGACCTCTGTGGAGGAAGTGAAGAATGTAGTGGATGCTGCTGGAGGTTTCAGGGTCAGCAGTGCCGGAGACAAGATGGGTGATGGTACTATCAAATCGTAGTTCGTCCGAGACATTAGCGCCAAGCTGCTTCGCTAAGGTGGCTAGCCTGCGACGCTCCGAGCCTGGCAAGCCTGCAAAGCAGATGGTAGTGTTGGCCAGGGCTTCAAGGGAGAATTGCTGCTGCAGCTGTTCTGCGTCTACATCCTCGCCTTGCAGCCATCGATTGCGAAGCTGAATGATCCAGTCGGGTTTGAGGATATACATTCCCAAGTCCAAAGCGAAGCGGTATTTCTGTGATCCGGGACGATCGGCAATCAAATGGGTCACATCCTCGGTGAGGTTTCCCTCGACTTTAGCCCCCAGCTCTGTGGCGTATTTTGTGAGTGAGAGTTTAGCGTCTCCCAGGCCGGTCATGGAGATTACGGCGCCTTTGAGCGGGTGGGCTGAGGAGCCGATGAAATCGGCATCGAGATGGGCGCCCTGGTCGACACCAGCGTCCCTGAGACGGCGAAAATGGTCGTCATCTTCTTGCTCACCCTTACGCGCGTCTTGATACCTGCTGCGCCTGTTCAGCAGCTGTTTGGAGGGGTTGACTTGGTCAGAGATGCGCGATGCAGGTCTAAGTTTGACATTGGGGATCTTGGTCGAGCGGTGCGACTTTGCTGAGCGATTCATGATCTAGGGCGTGGGCGTGACATGGGTGAAAGCGAGCGACGTCGGCCGATGAGCGTCGATATCTTCTACGGAGTCGGTATTGGAGGCTAGTCTAAGGGGCTAAGAAGTTATAACTTGTCGAAGAAAGGAGGAGCATGCTAATCAAGATCACCACTGCGACTGACTTAAACGTCAGCCTCAGCCCACAACACCGACAACTTTCCGACCAAAAGTGTAAAGTGGTTTCGCGACGCGCCAAAGAGTCTAACATAGACTTGGAGGCTCGATCTCGCTAGGCGACGTAACACAGAATCGAGCATTGTTCCAGAGCCTACACGGTGAGCTCGTTCCAGAGCCAATATTCACAACAGAAAACGCGAACCCCTGGCGAGTGTGATTACGTTTTGCGGGATGTAGTAGTTAGCCATCGACGATATCTGCCTTTGGAACCTTGCTGTTCTCGAGATGGTTTGGAGACAGGTCCTTTCATAGCGGGGCCTCACCCATGGCGTATGTAGATGACGGAGGAGCAAGTCAGTGGATCTGTTACGGTTGTAATTTGCTATGTAACTCCGTGGGGCAGTCGACCTTCTCTCGAGACGTGAGCTGCTGAGTGAGCAGGATGTCCTCGTCCCGATCTTGCTGAGCCTCTCTTCTAAGGTGAACAACGACGGTTCACATTTTACGAAACGGCTATAACTATGCCTCCAGTGCTATTGGGGCTGCCCTTTGCATCCCAATTTTTGCGTAACGAGCTGCGAAGTAGCTAAGAATTGCGCAGCGTCATGAAACCGACACGTCAACCGCATGAAAATTAATGACACGCTGCAGTACGATAAGTCTAGGCGCACCGCCGTATGCACATTTGCATACACTGAAGCGTCAAGGCGAGTCAGGGTCCAGCTGTACTCACACTCGATATAGTACTTTCTCCCTCCTATCAGACTGGAGACGCAGACACAGATGCAGACGCAGATGCAGAGGAAGCCCCAACACATCCTCCTCACACTGGTAACTTTTGTTACCCAAGTTGCAGCTGTAGTTATCGAGCTGGACTGCGAGTGTGAGTTGAGTGTGACTGTGGTTGAAATGCGACGGTGACAAAATCAGAAAAATTGGATTATGACTGCCGTGGCTAAGGTCTGCTACCTCCACAGCCGCTGCGTAGCCGCTGCGTAGAGCGTTCCCACGCTTGTTGGACCGAAATTGCGGCGACTGCGATTGCGATTGCGACTCGCTCAGCTTGACTGTGTGACTGCGCGTCGGAGCTGCATTCTATCCGCATCGAAAGTACAACGAGCGCAGACACTCACCATCATCATCCATTCACACTTCCACACCTCGTACCAGCAGCTTGGACAGCTTCACCCCACCCGCCACGACTCCATCCTCTAGTGGCAGCAGTCACTAAACAGTTAGTTCTCCATCGTGCTCGTTGCCTCAGCATCCAAAGTACACTTCTGTCAGAGACAGAGCTCTCATCTGCGTAAGCGCTCTGCTTCTCATTTCGTTTGGTTTCCGCTTGGCGCACGATAGCACTCTCGGTTGCAACTATGCCCCCATCGAAGACGGATGGCAACGGCTCTGTCAGCCCATCGAATTTCTCCGAGGATACCGACTTGACCTCTCCCGCCAATCTGCGCAAGCTCGTGCTCAACTATCTTATACACCATTGCTACACCGAGACCGCCGTTGCCTTTGCCAAGGACGGCGTCACATCCGACCTCTTCAACGTAACTTTAGCAGACTCTTCCGTGCCTGCAGCTGGCCCGTCCAGCTCGCTATCACAATCTAGCTCCAATGGCACTCCGTCCCGACGGTCGGAACGCGCTGCCGATACTTTCATTCCGCTTGGCTCAGATAACGGAAGCGCAAGGCAGCCGCATCCGCTTTCCGCCCCTCCCCTGTCCCGTGATGACTCTAGCATGGAGGTTGAGGTCGATAGTCTCCTCCCCACAACATCCGAACATCGTTCCGCAGCCGGCTATGATACCTCCCTAAACGGACGAGCGGACGCCTCTCAGTCCAGCGGCCCTAGTAGCCGTCCCTCCAATGGGTTTTCCCACCATCACAATGGCGGTAGCAGCATTGTCGTCGATAATCTTGACGATAACCAAGAGCTGAACAATGCACGAGCAGACGCCGATCTCAATGGTGATGATGAGGATGACGAAGATGACGAGGATGACGACGAGGCTGAGGCGCAAGAGGCGGAAATGATGGATATCAGCCCTGACCTGTCAGCAGCCGACCTTCGAGCCGTGCATGCTAGGAAGCAGATCAGAGAATACATTATTGCGGGTAACATTCGACAAGCCATGGATCTCTGCAATGCCCACTTCCCTACCGTCTTGAATGCTGGAGCTTCAACGAGCGGCAAATATGAATCAAGCAAGAAGTCTGCTGATCCGACAACCAATCGAGTGTTGCCGGCCAATCCCACCTCCTTGGAGCCTGAACATCTCTTGCTGAACCTGCAGATTCAAGTCTTTATCGAGGCTATACGTTCCGCCTCGTCGTCGCATCTCAATGCAGTCAACCTGCCCACCTCGCCGCAGATTAGCTCGTCCAGCCATCTGCCTTCTCTGGCCGCCACCACCCCTGGCATCGCAGCTGCGGCCCTTTCACGCTCAGCCTCTCCCGCTCCCTCATCCGTCTCTTCCGCCGGGTCCGGCACCTCCACCACCGGCGGTAACGCGGCGCTGAATCCGGCGTTGCACTCGGCGCTCGCCTATGCGCAGGGCCTCTACACCAGTGCACAGAAGCTGCCGAGCTATTGGAGAGCCATGTATCTCAAAGAACTCGAACAAGTCACTGCGCTACTGGCCTACACCGATGTCGAGCATTCTCCTGTCCGGCGATTTCTACACCGTTCCCGCAAGGTCGCACTGGCCGAACAGGTCAACTCGGCGATTCTGTACCGGATGGGCAAGCCCAGCCAGCCGCTGATCGAGGGTGCCGTCCGCCAGACCAGTTTTCTCTGGACACATCTGAGCCAAGAAAAGGTGCATATCCCCGCCGAGCATCCCATCTTTTCGCTTGTCAGCCCCGCCAGCGGCTCTGGCTTCGACGAGTCAGCCAGCAAGAAGCATACCAACAGCAAGACCCTCCCCGCCTGGGACTTCCGCTCCTTCCTCACCGAGCGGTAAACGCGGTGCTCTCCTTTGTCTACACGCTAGCACGAATTGTAGCCGCCTGGCGCTAGCCACACTGCGTTTTTACTCACCCTGCACATGCCTCACTGATCATATGTACCGATTTTTTAGAATTCCAGTACGGAGGCATCCACTTTCTCTGGTAGTCGTGAGGCAGAGGCAGCGGCCGGGCCGTCAAAATTCAGAAAGCTCCAACTGCTTATAGGATTACTGCTCCACTGATGGGAGCAGGAGGGTTAGCTAGCGGAGGGGAGGGGGGAGGGGGTCTAGTCGCGCATGTCTGCGGCGGGGTCGTCGTCGTCGTCATCGTTATCGTCGTCCTGGACGCGGATGATGCCGTCGCCACGGGCTGGTTCGGTGCCGTCGAGCTGGACGCGGGCGGGGCCTGTGAGGGAGCGGAGGCGGTCTGCGTACGTTTTGCGGACAGAGGCATTGGAGAGGGCGTTGAAGACCTGGAGGTGGCCTGCGGAGCCGGCGGCAGCGAGGGCGAGAGGGTCGTCGGGGCTGAACTGGGCAGCGAAGATCTTGCCGATTCCGAGGTCGCGGCTGAGGGCGAGGCTGATGGTGCGGGGGGAGATGTCGGTGGGGTCGGCCAGGTTCCACAGTTTCACTGTCCGGTCCGACGAGCCTGTCAGGAGGCAGTTGGGGATGTGGGGCGAGACGTCTACCGCGGTGCACGCCGCATCGTGCGCCTGCAGCGTCCAGACCGCACCGCCGATGGCGCGCACGTCAAACGCCTGCACCACGCCATCCTCCATCGACACGACAAACTCGCCCTCCTTCCACCCGTTCCACACCACGCTCTCCACATCCGCCCCGACCCGCGCCACCGCTGCCGCCTCTGGCGTCCGCGTGTCAAACACCCGGATCGTCTTGTCGTACGACCCGGTCAGCAGCACCGCCGCGCTCGCCGCCCCCGCCCCCGAGCCCCCCACCGCCTTGCACTGCCACGCCACCGACTGCACCTTGTCCGTGTGTCCGCCAAACGAGCGGAACGCCGCCGATGTCTCGCCCGAGTGCGGCCGCGAAAGATCCCACAGCTTCACCGTCGTATCCGCCGACGCGCTCGCGAGCAGGTTGCGCGCCACCGGGTTCCACGACAGCGACAGCACCGCATCCACGTGGTATTCGTTGTTGGCGACGCGCGCCTTGGTCTGCTTGCGCTTCTTCTTGCCCGTGCCCAGCGGCTGGTTCAGCTGGTCCGTGGCGCCCTTCCGCCCGAGAATGGCGTCCGGGTACATGCCGTCGACAACATCCATGCTCCAGATCTCGATCTCCGGATCCATGGTGCCAACCGCGAGAAAGTTGCCGAGCTGGCCGGCAGGACGATCCGATGAGTTCTGGTCGGCGTCGAAAGCGGCCGGGGTATAGTCGAGCCACTCGAGGCAGAGCGGGAAAGAGGGCAGCATAAGGTCGTGATGCACGTACAGATTCGAGTCCTCGGCGGCATAGACATACGCCTCCAGCTGGGAGACGTCGTCCTCGGTCTTGGCAGCGATGATGAGATTGTCGCTCGCATACACTTCGAGCTCTTCGCGCTCGTCCTCGTCGTCGGCCTCGGCGCTGTCCTGCACGGTGATGTACGGGTCGTCCTCGTTGCTCTGGTAGACAGCCAGGCCACGGATGTTGCTGAACGCGCCAGCGGTAGCCTCGGCCTTGGATGCCTCCTCTTCGTCGTATTCGTCCAGGTTGTACCGGGACAGGTCATCTGGGTCTTCGCCGGCGGCATTGGCGGCCACCTCGGTGGGCGCATCGGTCTCCATAGCTTCGTCGCCGCCCGCGCCAGCTTCGGCAGCGGCGGTCTCATCCTCCTCCTCTTCCCACTCTTCATCGTCGTCACCTTCGGCGGCAGGAGCAAAGGGGTCCTTGCCGCGCGCGATATCGCGCTGAGCGCGCTCTAGCTGAGCCTTGGCATCCTCGAACTGGACGTTGGCCATCTTGGAGACTCGCTCCATCTCGCCATCGTCGAGCACATATTTCTTGGGATGCTGTGCGCTCTTGCCGCGCGGGATCCAGTGAAGAGCGCTGATCATGATGCCGCGCCGTGTAGTGACAGAATGAAGAGCAGAAGCCGTAGAAGCTGTTCAACACCTCCGCCTTTCTAGCAGTTAGAGGTAAGTGGAGCTTTTTCTCGCTTTTCTTCTTCAAAAAAATCCGCCGCGGCCAGAAAGGCAAAACAAGCATGAGTGAGTGTGAATTCTGGCTTACTTAATCCGATTTTTCGCAGCCACGGGTCCTGCAGAAGCCGAACACAGCGAGCCTTTTTTGGAAATTTTCAGACGAGCGTTGGCTGGAAGCGCAGTCCTTCTATGTTGTGGGCGGTACAGAATGGCTAGACCACTGCCACCAACTGATCAGCAAGGCGTCTACCCTTCTCCTGCCTTTTGCTACGTTATCCACGGAGGCTGCTGTCGAGTAGATATCACAGTAGGACTGCACGAAGACCAGCATCAGTAGGTTCGGCAGCATGATCCGCGTAGCCAAGCCCAAGAATGCGCGGTCCAAGCGCGCGCTTGACAAACGCCAGCCTCGAGACTACGAGGCGGCCAAGACGGCCCTCTTTGTCAAGGGCGCCCACACGTCGGCGAAGCTCAACATTGCACTCACCGAGCTCAATCTGCTGAAAAAGCCCGACGGCATCGCATTCAACAAGAAGAACGAGGCGCTGCCCTTCGAGGACACCTCGTCGTTTGAGTTCTGGAGTGCCAAGAATGACGCCTCGCTGTTCATGTTTGCCAACTCGCAGAAGAAGCGTCCGGACAACCTCACCTGGATTCGCATGTTCGACGGCCAGGTGCTCGACATGGTTGAGATGGCTGTCGTCGAGGCCAGGTCGATGAAGGAGTTCAAGGGCACCAAGCCCGGCGTTGGCATGCGTCCGCTCTTCCACTTCTCCGGGCCTCAGTTCACCACCCCCACCGACCCCAGCACCAGCATGCTCGCCGGCGCTGAGCCCACCGAGCATGACCCCACCGGCGCCTACCAGCAGTTCAAGAGCTTTTTGCTTGATTTCTTCCGTGGCGAGGAGCTCAAGTCCAATCAGATCGCCCTGTCTGGGCTCCAGCACGTCATCTCCGTCACCGCTGCGCCGCGGCCGGACGAGAAGGCGAACGGCGCCACGCAGCAAAACGGCGGCGGCGACGATGCGCTCGCCGACCTGTACAAGGCGGCGGGCCTGTCGGCCAACGGCGCCATGATGACCTCGTCCACCTCGACCACCGTCAATTCGCCCGCGGGCACGCTGATCCACTTCCGCGTCTACGCGGTGCAGATGCTGGCATCCGGCTCGAAAGTGCCCCGTATCGAGCTGCACGAGTCGGGCCCCAGCTTCGACTTTGCGCTGCGCAGGAGACGCCCGGCGAGCATCGACATGCTCAACCACGCGCTCAGGCGCCCCAAGACCGAGCAGGAGAAGAACCGCCAGGGCAAGGACGGCAACAAGAAGAACATCCAGACCGACGACATGGGCGACACCCTCGGGCGCATTCACGTCGGCAAGCAGGACCTCGCCGGTCTCCAGACCCGCAAGATGAAGGGCCTCAAGAAGCACCTCGACCCCACCGCCTCGAGCGACGACGACGACGACGAGGACGAGGATGATGACGAGGTCTACCCGGCCCAGGATGGCAGCGACGACGACAGCGAGCTCGAGATGGAGGACATGACCCTGCCGGACAATGGCGACGGTGACGACGATGAAGAAGGCGACGACGACGATGACGAGCACGAGTCCGAAGAGGAACAGACACCAAGAAAGCGATCACGGTCGTAGAGCCTCTCTCAGCCTTGCTGCATTTCCCTCTCTGTACTTATGACTGCTGCACCTGTTCACTTGCATTTCATAGCCGCGACTGTCTTTCTGTTGCCATTTCTTATGCGGCAGCTGCTGTGCGCTGCTGACGTTGAACGAAACGCATTCACTCTTCCTTGAGCCAGGCTTGGACAAAGTCGACCTGCTGCTGGTGGATGAGCCTGACGCGCTCGGGGGTCTTGGCGGGGTCTTTGACGCCGTTTTCGTCGCAGTGGTGCCAGCAGTCGGCGATCAGCTTGAACGGCTTGCTGGTGGTGTCTGGCCGCGCGCCGCCGTAGGCGAATTCCTCGCTGTGGACGGTGGCGGGGCGCCACGGGTCGAACTGCCCGTCGATAAAGGCGAGCCTGTCCACCTCGAGCGCGAAGCCGCCGAGCCGATTCACCTCATCGATGTTGGGCCGCTCCGGCATGGTTGCATGCTTGCCGGCGGGGAAGCCCTTTTCGCAAATCTCGTGCGCATACTCGTAGTCCAGCAGCGTCGAGACCAGCTTGGGCCCGCTCGGCACGAAATACTTGCTTTTGCCATCCGCACTGGTCTTGTACTGCGCCACGGGCGGCGCGGTCATGATGTAGCCCCACGTAGAGCAGTACTGGAACGTCCACGCTCGGTCGGCCCCGAGCCGCTTCGAGTTGGCGAAACTGTCATAGTCGGTGGAGAAGCACTCGTCAGCAGAAGCGCCCGCCTCGCCGTCCTCACCCTCGGTGCAGGGCTGAATGTAGTTGGTACGCATATAGTGGGCGTAGGCATGCACCTCTCGCGGAACGTCCAGACCAGCAGCTTGGAGACGAGCGCTGACGGAGCCCTCTTCGTAACCCTTGGCCCCATACGTTGTGAGCGCTTGGCAGAAGGAGCCGAACTCGGTTGAGCTGATGGCTGGATCCCAATTCAGACTCTGAAAAGCGCCGAGGGGGTAGGTGTTGAGGTTCGCCAGATCGCCCAGATTGCTAAGGCCCTCGAGGCCGAACAGTGAAAGTAGCTGTTCGGTCTTGTTGGCGTCCCGGTGTGGCTGGCTGCCCCCTGTCAAAGGATCGGGAGCCACGATCTTGTCGATCCCGGCGATGGCTGCCTGGATGGCCTGACTGCAGTTGGCCGGTGCACCCCTCGCGACAGGATAGAAGTATTCGGGGAACTCGTCCACTGCGACTACGACTGCGCTGGATGCAATGGCGCCGTGCACGAGATCCGGATAGAGCAGCCGCATATGGGCGGATCTGGCACCCGGGTAGCTGCCTCCATAGTAGATGACCTTGCGTGGCTCACCATTTTCGGCGCCTGGGATGCTGAGGTCGCGGATGAACTGGGCAGAGTCTTCGAGTGCCTGTTTGTTGGTCAACCACCGGAGCTGGTCCATGCCCCAGACATCGCCTGGACCGAGGTGTGTGCGGTCGGGTATGGACGCGCCGTAGTATCGGTGCTCCAAAATGATTCCAACGCCACCGGTGGCTTTCGAAAGAATGTCCAGGATGCCCGTCTCAAGATACGGTATCCTTGCTTTGGCATCTGCCTCTCCACTGTCCAGGATGAAGATGGGCACCGCCTCACCCTTCTTCCTCTGCGACGCAGGGACATAGTGTCGCGTCGAATAAAAGAAACGCTGGTCAAAACGTGCATCGGTGGTGTTGTCGAAATGGTCCAACGGCTGGCTGTAATAAGCAGGTTCCGAGAGGTTGTGTGCGGAAGCCGCAGTAGTGGTATCGTCGAGGCTGGCAGAGAGATCATCGAAATACCTAGCTTCAGACGAACTCGTATCGACTTGCACGGCGAAGCCTCTTTGCCCAACCCCCAACAGCCGATCGAAGAAGGGGGAGGAAGCGCGGTGTTGGGACGCTGTAGACAAGCGCTGCTGCTGTTTCTCATATCGCCGCTCGAGCAGTTTCTGGAATCCATCCATGCGCCGGGGCGTGGATCGGACCAGCCGCTCTGGAGAGATATGGAAATCGAGAGACGGATCTAGACGGTCTAGAACGAGTGCCGACGGCAGCTCTGAGCTAGTGTAAGTGGGATAAGCTTTGCACCCGGTGAGCGAGGCGACAGCCAAGGCTAGTGCGAAGCATGGCGCTAGAAGTGGTGAAGACTTCATGGCACGTTGATACGCTGATCGCACCTTCCGATACACGTCAGCCGGTGAGCAGATGGGAAAGGACGAGCACTTGTAGGCAGCGCCGATGATCTTGAGAGGGCGATTGTAACTAAGGGTCTGTGCCGCTCATCGGATGATCCGCGCCGGTGATCCGACTACTGTTGCGATGTGGTCGCTGCGATAGAGGAAAGCAATTGCGTCGCAGTGTCACTTACGCGGCCTCCTCCGTTTGCCTCGGAAGAGCCGCTTCCGATGGACCTCAATACTACCAATCACAGTAATATGGAAAGTGACCGCGAGCTCAATGCGGAGGCGGGTTGAGGGGACGTGCGTCGGCCGGTTTGCAATACGGGCGAATTAACTCACCGAACCCTCTATCCTCCACTCATAACTAGCGACAAGTACGCACTCGCCCAGGTCTGGATCAGCAGAGACGGGAGTGCTGGCCCATGCCAGATTTTGATCGGTTCTGGCCAGAGCGCCGCCATGATCGCAGAGCGAGCTCGTTCGGATGGGAAGCACGACGTTTCGACCGGCGCTACGCACTGCAAGCAGATTCTACCCCTATCGAGCTTTGACCCCACCCTTATCTCGATTTAACAGTATAGAGCCCCTTTGGCGCGCATCATGGACGACACGCACACTGACGTGCGCTCGATGGAACGGTAGGCACAGGCTTCAAGGCGAGGATATAACCGTCGTTGCAAGCTTGGTAAGGCAAATGGAATGTATACCAATCGTGGAACACAAAGCGACGCGTCCGCTGGGAACTGCACGTCGAGGTAACGCCGAGCTTGGGAGACGGAAAGAAGGGGCCGCGTCGAGCTGCGACAAGACTGCTGAAAAGGATGGAGATGGTGGCGTAGCAGAAAGAGGAGAGGCGAACAAGATCGTCACACTGCCAGTGCTGCAAGCGTATGGGCGGAAGGAGCAAACCGACACGAAGGAGGGCCGCCAAAGTGATTGTGACAGCGCGCGACGAGAATGCAAAGATTTCTCTTCTCCCATGTCCGATACACTCAGACCGCAAGATGTTAGGCTCTGTAGGTGTGGTTGCTTGTGTGAACGACACGGCGATATGGGAATAACGTGTTCCATCGACGTCGGCGGCAAGTTTAGAGGATGGCGCACTTGGACTTCTTGCGGATGACAGGGGGTTCCAAGGCGGCGACAATGGCCTCGTCGAAAACGTTTTTCAACCCCTTCTGAGTCAAAGCAGAGCATTCCACGTACTTGACAGCCCCAAGCTCTCTCGCCAACCGCTCTCCGGCATCATACGGAACGGGTCGTTGCTTCTGTCGTGCCAACTTCTCAATCACCGCATGGTCATCTCGCAGATCCACTTGTGTGCCTACAATCAAGCAAGGCACACCAGGGCAGTGATGATGCACCTCGGGGAACCACTTCTCCTTGACGTTCTCGAACGATGCTGGCGAGGTCACCGAGAAGCAAACAAGGAAGACGTCGGTTTGCGGATATGAGAGTGGTCGCAGTCGGTCATAATCCTCCTGTCCGGCCGTGTCGAACAAACCAAGAGTGTATGGATCTTCACCGATCATGACAGTGACGGCATAGTTGTCGAATACCGTAGGGACGTACTCCGAAGGAAACTTGTTGGTGGTGTAAGAGATCAGGAGACACGTCTTACCGACGGCACCGTCTCCTACTACAACGCACTTGATAGTCTGCATCCTGTAGAATGGTCAATAGACTGAACAAAGCAAGACACGTACGATGTTAGCTGAATTTCGACACCGAAGCAATAACCAACATCGTTGAACAATGGCTGCTGAAGCGACCACGCCACCATCGTGGTGTCCGAGACCTATCACGCCAAGAATCCCATCAGGAAGAATCACGGTGGACATGAAACTTTTTAACGATGTTATTTGCAGCAACAGCAGGTTTGCCTGGTGGGATGCCCGTCGAGGCCGGAAGAATCGATCTGCGGATCACATTGGCCGTAGCTAGCACACGAGTGGCTTTAATTGCTAAAGCAACTCATTTGCCCTGATCTGCCGGATATACGCAGCAGGCCTCGCCGCTACGTATCTGTTGCATGCTGAATGTCACCAGTGAACTTACTCGAAGGACTGCACGCGTAAGGATAACTACTGTTTCTGCGCGGATGCTGGTCGGGTATGAGAGTTGCGCAGATAGCAAATGCCAACTGAAAGCGATTCCTTCCTCGCCTGAAACTAGACGTATGTCTGCGGAGGATGAAACGGCCGGAAGAGAGCGGCGATAGACGGAAATGAGCTGGTGGTAGTTGCGTGGATGGCTGTCTAACACTGGCAGGCAGGTGCGAACAGTGTTGTGCTAGCCGACGCTATAGACAGAGCTGGAGAGATGTTTGTCTAGGGATGTGATGTGTGTATTGACGGTGCGATGAGCTGCTGAAGAAGGTGTAAGATGTCCAAGGAGCGGCAGCGTAGATGAGCGTTACTTAGTTCTGGGCATGTGTCTCTGTCACCGAGGGCGGGACGAGGCAAGGCGCGAGAGGCCCAGCTTGAATCGACAAATAGGCAAAGGGGCCAAGGGCGAACCACACATGCGTTCCTCATCTTGCCGTGTACATACATCCTTAATTCACCTTGGCTTGGGTGTAAAATCACAAGAGCAAGCTCATGCATTTAGACTCTCGAATCACTATATAGCTCCACGATCCTATACTAATTCGCAAGTCCTTTTGCTTCCTATTGAGCCTTACGCGGTATATGGGTTCTGTATTGCATCTTTCAGGATGATATACAACGCAAATTCAAAGTCATTAATCTCTGGACCTTTGCTTGCAGCCCTTGAAAGGGGTCTAAGTTGACAAGTGACCGAAGAAGTCGCGATCCCGACGTTATCGGGCGCTTGCGCGGATAAAGTCACGTTCTCTCGTGCGCCGCAGGTGTCGAAAAGCTCCTCAACCTCCATCACTCAGGCCTTGCCATGTCACGCCCCAGTATGCAGCACGTACTCTATCCCTCCCACCACGGTTTCATGGCCTTTCGTTGAAGATGGCGTAATAGATGTGTTCGACGAGTCTGGTGCAAGAATACCTCCTTTTTCGATCGAGTTTCTGAAGAAGACAAAGTTTGCACATGGGCATATATACATCGTCCTTGTTTGACATGTGTTGAGGAGCCAGGCACCATATTTGGGCCCGAGCCCTATGAATCACCGGTATCAATGGTGCCTGCCGAGGGCAGGTACCTTTATGTCCGTAATGATCGGTCGACGCAACCATGTACACCTCAGACCGGCCCGCGTTTCCACCACAAGTATCGTGGTCCGTCTATGTCGTTGCTGGGATCAGATACGATGAGTCACTCGTCAAGGAGTACATTCAATCAAAGTAGATTTCTTATCAAGCTACTCCAAAGAGACGGCTGGTGCATCATCACAGACCATGAAAGACCCGTCGCTGCACATATACTACCGCAAAGCCGGCCCGAATACTATGTCGAAGTGTTAGGCAACAATAGATCCGCCGATACACCGTACCTGTTCCACGTGAGCTACGGTCTACTCCTCTTACGAGATCTTCACTACGCGTTTGACCGCGACGAGATTGCTTTGTACTACAAGAATCCCTCTACGTGACAGCCATGGCGTTCATGCTGTTTCGGTTGCGTGCACTGATTCTGGCTTTTGCACAGACTTATTCTACCCTGACCGTTCATGTATTTGACGGCGATCTGTACAAGGATCTTCACGGGGAAGAGATAGAGCTCACCCGCTTTCGCTACAAAAGACTAACCGATCTTCCGGACCCGAGATTGCTCTGGTTTCACCACCAGCAGTGTATGGTCAAGCATTTTAGAGGGTATTCGTATTTTCTTCTGCCGTAACGTCCTGATGGCCCCCGAACCTGATTTCGACAACTCGAATGATCACCCTAAAAGGCAGGACGGACCGCAGACGCTTGCCTCGTTGACGCTGCAAAGTTGTTCCTTGGTGTAAGTTCTCCTCGGTTGACGATCCCATAGGAACTAGACTTGCGTTGGGTTGCCGCAAGTCATGAGTCTAGTCTGTCGCCTTAGGGTTTCCACGTTTTCAGGGTCTCGCCTGTTAGATTCGCGTTGCATTGCCGCTACCACTGGATGGGTCGCAGCAGGGCTCGCAAGTACAGCAAGCAAGCGCTCCTCTGCTTGGCACCGTCACTCGCGAGCCCACAAGCTTTGTCACAGTCTGACTGTATGGCTGCCGCTGCTTTGGGAGGCCGTTATCGCGATTGGCAAATTGCCGATGACTGAGGCGCGACGTAGTCAGGGTGCGGCGCTTGGGGAAGCCGGCAACACTTCTATTGTAATCTTGGTTTCTAGATTGCGGATTGCACAGCCGCGCCACGCCACGGATCCGTTCATTTGGCTGCCATTTTCGACTTGCAGCAGAAGGTGGACAGGATTCTATTTCCGACGGATACGGGTTTGGTCGGCTAATTTCAAACGCTCGTGAACGCACGATCTCCAACCCATGCGACAAAGGCCTATTCCCTCACTAGCATAAGCGCGAGTGAGCGTGAGTGCGCGTGAGGCGTAAGCCAGAGCGTGAGTCTGAGTGCGAGCCAAAGTGCGAAACGAGCCACTCCACCTTTGCTAACTTGGATCGGCAGGCGTTCCCTTCAGCTCTGCTCAAGTAGCTGGCTGACTCGCAAAACAAACGACAGGCGCTTTGAGGCGCTTTGGCTGCCTTTGTCAATCACAAGCACAATCCTCACCGACTGCCAATTCAGTTATCGACTTGACATTTTGTGGCTCAGTCAGCCTGTCATCGGCGCGGATTGTGATTGTGCCCATTCACGCAATCGACCCAGTCAAGGTGAATCCCTTAGTCGACCAGAGCGGACTGACAAACAGAGCTTCCTGCTTCCAATCCTACTCCCTCCATCTTCCACCCGCCGTTTCTTCTATAGACCCGCTCGTCGCCTGCCTATCGTCATTTCGCTATCCAGCCGCGTGTCTCTCCTTCACTGATCGGCGCCGTTGGCATCCGTGCACTCCACCGACAGCTCGACCTCGCTGCCCTGACACCTTTCCACTTGGCCTGGGCTGCGTAGCGGGTCGCCATTCCTGCTGTACCTCATTTCAACTGCAACCTCCGTCACGTACGACATACAACTTCTGACGGTTGAACCTACAACGCTAGCTCTTGATGGCCTGGCCAATCCCAGGGTACGGTGTGAAGAGTGTCTTCTGTTTGTTCGGAGAATAGCAAGCTCATCAGTTCCCCTGCGGGCTACACTATCTAGACTTTTGAATTGTGCCTGCACAATCGTGACATAGCAACATGGGCCAACAACAGACCAGAGAACAGGGCGCCTCAGGATCCACCGGCCATCATGGTGGCCATGTTCATGGCTTCACACGCCGTATGAGCCACTCCGTCTCGGACACTTTTTCCAGCAACCTCACCGCAGCTAGCCTCCACCCTCCTCCACCACCGCCTCTGCCGCCTCACCTTTCCGACGATGTCAAAGTAGATGAAGGTGGCTTGGTGCCGCACGGCGTCTATTCTGGACCACAGGATTACGATCAGCATTTTGTCCGCCAAAGCATTGTCGATCGCCGGTTGGCCCCCTTCTGTGTTGGATCGGAAGACGAGGACGAATATGCAGACAAGCCGTTCAACAGCGAATGTCCTATCTGTTTCCTCTCTTATCCTTCGCCCCTCAACTACTCGAGATGTTGTCACCAGCCCATCTGTACCGAATGCTTTGTACAGATGAAGCGAGCCGATCCGAACCATACCAACCCACCTTCTTCGGAGCCTCGTTCATGCCCCTTCTGCGTCGAACCCGACTTTGGCGTTACCTACCTGCCTCCCGAAGCGATAAAAACGGAAGAGCTGGCGTCTGGTGTCGAAAGCATGAATCTTGCGACGGATGCCACCCACTTTGCTGAGATGGCCATTGGCACGGGAGGCGTCAATACAAACGGAGGCGTCGGCAAACAAAAGGTACTTCCACCAGAGGATCCCAATGTCATCACTGTCGATGAAGTGCGTCCAGACTGGCATTACAAATTATCTCAGGCAGAGGCGGCAGTAGCCCGAAGAGCCAATCGACGTGTAATCATGAGGCAGGTTGGAGATCGACTCATCCCTGTGGGAATCTCTTCTTCGCGGATGGGCGCCGATCTGGCGGCGGCAGCAGAGAGCGGACGAATCGACCTCAATGGTCCTGGCGGCAGCATCATCCTTCACGATGGGCAGAACTGGCCGACAGGAGCGGGAAATATGACGACCTCTCGAAGACGCAGCAGTCGACCAAGTCGTGGAGCAGACGAAGCAGGGCTGCCGGATCTGTCGCGTATGCTGCGGATGAGTAACGGCGAAGATATGGAAGAATTGATGCTGATGGAGGCAATGCGCCTCAGCCTGCTGGAACACGAAGAGCAGCAGCGCAAGCAGGCCGAAGAGGAAAAGAAGAAAAAGCAGGAGCGGTCTTCCAGCACCGAACAAGCCAGTGGGATACAAGCACAAGAAAGTACATCCGGCAGTACGAGCCATGCGGATATTGTACCAGCAGCTCGAAATGCGACTACGGTGCCATCGGCATCAAGTCCGCCTGCTATACCGCAATCGGTACTGGAAGAGGCAGAAGGCGGTCGCGGCGACGGCGCCGCAGCAACGCGATCGTGGATGCCAAGTTCGGCGTCACTACCCGTAGCAAGGACGACGGACGCTGCTTCGCTGGGCATCTCGCAAGGCATGATCGATGAGCTCAGCGAGCTGATGGATGGCGGACCGCCCCGCTCTACAACGGGCGCCTCCACCACGGTCGCGGCTGCGGCGCTCACTCCGCCGTCGACACAATCAAGCGCATCTTCGGTCTCAGCGGCTCACCCTTACCGATCGCGTCCCTTGTCAGTGCCGGTGCCTGAGCCCGTTCCTGTTCCTCAGCCCGTAGCCAGTATGGGTCCGGCTTTGAACGAGACACCTTTCTCCAGCAGTCACAACAGCCACGACGTCCCCAGAGATACGGCCCTGGCAGCACATGGCTACCCATCCCCACCGCCGGAGACGGGAGCAGACGCCATGAAGCATCACATCAGCTTTTCTACAACAACGCCTCCGTTCAGCTCGCCTAGCCCTGTCGCTGGTAGTCCGTCTGGCTCGGGTCTCGCTACCCGCAGTCGTATCATCAATCCCAACAACCCCTTTCGGCGGAGCATGGGAGAGCACTCTTGAATGTCGTTCTTGCTTTTAGCTGGGCTATGGTCATTGGCATTCACCGGCTGTTCACCCTGGCCATCAGTAGGCAGCAGCCTCTGTTAGAACATTTGGTCGCATTTCATCGCTATCCCGTCGTATCACGCAAGTCTGTTACTCCTCGTCTCTTTGCACCCTGCACCTTGCAACTCCAGCCCTATCACGCTTTTATCCTGTAGTAATCCAACCTGGCGCTGCCTTTGCCAGTTCAACACAGCGGGGCTGCCCATAAGCACACGTCTAGCACGGAAACATCGGTGTGGAAAACGTTCAGCATGATGGTGCACTGTGAGTGATTCGACTTGTCCAAGACGAACAGCAAGATGTGAAGAAAGCCCCAAAGGACATGTTAGGTCTTTTGAGCCCCGCTCGGCTTTATGCGAACGAGCGAGCCGGAAGGGTGAATCACAAGATCTGCCCACCTAATGAATTCTGCTCAGCATCAGAGTCCGCTTTCGCTCACTCGTCTCGACTGTCATCCACACCACCACCCTCGACAGAACCGTTGAGGCGCCGACGACGTACCAGACCGGATCCACGCATCTGGCGGACGAGGGCTCGCGCTGGCATACTGCAAACCAGAGAGCAAGAGAAGTGAAGAGTGGAAATGGACGTGCTGACGTCGATCGATCCGACATCGTCGCAACCTTCTTCGGCGGACCCATTTCATCCGTCGTTCTTTGAGCTGGCTGCGCAGTCGCAGCTGCAGGATCTGATCAAGCCTGCTGTGCGGTATGTGTTGTCGGTGCTGGCGCAGCGGAATCCGCGCTATCTGCTGCGCGTTGTGAACCGCTTCGATGAGGTGTATGCGCTGCTGATGGCGGGGGTGGAGGCGCACTATCTGCGCGTCTGGGGGTCGAGCTTTGCGGAGAACTTCTACGGGCTGCGGCGGCGGCGGCGGCCTGCGCTCGCGACGAGCCGGGCGCAGGCGAGCAGCTCGTCGACGTCGGTCAGCCTTGCCGCCAGCGAGCGTCTGCGCAAGCGCGACATCCGCCTCTCGCTCCTCTTCCTCGTCGGCCTGCCGTACCTCGGCGCCAAGCTCGAGGACGCCTGGGAGCGCAATGGCGGCGGCGTCAGCGCGCGCAGCCTGTTCGGCGACACCGCCGACGGCCGCACCTTCACCGACTCGACATCGCTGACGCACCGCGAAAAGCTGCGGCGGCGCATGCTCGATCTCTTCCGCACCGGCTATCCCTACCTCAAGACGCTCTACCAGCTCTGGCTGCTGACCTACAACGTGCGCTATCTGTTCGACAGGACGCCGTACTGGCGCCCGTGGTTGCAGCTGATGCGCGTCGACGTGCGGCGCATCGGCCCCAACGACGCGCCTCGCAAGCCGCTGCTGCCGCGCAAGTTCCCCAGCCTGACGCGCCAGCCGCTGCGCTTCCTTGCACGCCTGCTGCGCCTGGCGCCCGGCACCTTCTACGAGGCGCTCAAGTACGGCCTGCCGGCGAGCATCTTCTTCTTCAAGTTTCTCGAGTGGTGGTATGGCGCGGACAACCCGCGGCGGCGGCGCGACCACCAGAGCCTCGCGGGGGCCGGCGCCGGGAGTGGCGGCGAGGGGCAGACGGTGCTGGATCCGCCGGCGCCGCTCCTGCCGCAGCTGCAGACGGGTCTCCTCGCCACCACCGTGCCGGCGCCGCTCGCCGAGACACTCCCCGCCTACCAGCTGCCGGCGCTCTTCGCCCTCTCCGGCCGCCTCCTCGACGGCGCCGCCGGCGCGCTGCAGCCTGCGCTGCTCAACCCGCACCGCCGCGCGCTCGTCCACAACGCCTGCCCGCTCTGCGGCGCCCTGCCGATCAACAACCCCGCCGTCCTCCCTTCCGGCTACGTCTTCTGCTACACCTGCGCGCACAACCACCTCGCCCGCATCCCCGCCTGCCCCATCACACAGCTCCCGCTCCCCGACCCCGCCGACGCACTCCGCAAAGTCCTCGGCTAGTCTGTACCCGCGTCTGAGAAATGGGATTGCGCGCGCTACAGGCGCTCGAAGAAATACTCGTACGCCTGCGTGCTGAGTGGCTGGACGGCGACGTTGTCGCGCGCACCGTCCGGCGCGGGTGCCGTGGGGGCGGATTCGAACGGCGCGCGCACCACCTTTTCGTCGTTGAAGAAGACCCAGTGTCGCGCGCCGGCGGGGTCGGTGTGCGGGTCGGGCTGGGTGCCGCGCCGGACGTGCGCGACGTAGTGGCCGCTGTGGATGCTGGGGCCCTTGTGGCTGATGAACGCGCGCAGGGCGTAGCGGGCCGGCAGCGCCGCGCTCCCCGCCACCGCCGCGCCCGCCCCCGACGGCCCGGCGCTGCCTTCCTCCTCGCCGACGTTCTCCTCGTCGCCGGCGTCGTCGGGGTGCTCGAAGAGCCAGGCGACGGCGCGGTCTGCGTCGCCGCCGTTCACCCGCAGCGCCTTGCGCGCCGCGGCGGCGCTGAACCCCATCTCGGTCAGCATCGCCGTCTGGCCCCCGTCCGCCACCACGCCTGCGGCCGGCGCCGGCTCGTCCACGTCCGCATCGTCCATGTGCTCAAACAGCCAGCTCGTCGCCGCCTCCGCATCCACGCCCCCCGTCGCCGCCAGCGCCCGCCGGCACCGGCTCTCCGGAAAGCCCATCGCCGTCAGCTGGGCCAGCGCGCCCGCGTCGACATGGGGCGCCGCGCCACCGCCACCGTGCCGTGCGTCCTCGGCATCCTCGGGCAGCTCCTCCTCGCCCGCCTGCAGCCCCTGCCCCAGATAGCGGTCCAGCACAAGCGGCTCCTCGAGCGGGACGACGACAGGGACGGCCACCTTCTGGGGCACCCAGTTGACCAGCTGGAAGCGGCGCACCTGGACCGCCAGCACGGCGGGGAACGAGGCGAAGCGCGTCGTCTTCTCGGCCACCACGCTGGTCTGGCACGCCGGGCAGTGGTACTCGAGCTGCTCGGCCGCAGTGAATAGGTCCAGACACTCGGCCAGGCTCACCGGCTCGTACTCCAGCCCCGCCTCGGACCGCGCCGGCGCCGGCGCATTGGGGCCCTCGGCAGGCGCCTTGCCGCTCTCGCCGGGCGCCGCCTCGGCGCTGATCGGCCGGATCGGCACAGGAAGGCTCAGCCCCGCATCCTGCCGCTCCACGCTGTACCGCACCCGCCGGCACGCCGTGCACTGCAGCCGCTGCTCCAGGCCAAACCCAAAGACGCCCGTCGCGTCCTCCACCACGGCGCTCGCCTCGGCCGCAACGACCTTCTTGTTCTCCTTCTGGATCACACCGACAAGGTACTTGAAGAATTCGTCGGCATCCTGCTGCCGCATTGTCGAAAACTCCTCGTGGCCCCGCCCCACCAGCGCCTTGAACATGCTCGGCCGGATCCCCTGCTGGAAGGCGCGCGGCACCGGCTGCGACTCTGGCTGCGCGCTGTCGGTCCATCCCGGCTGGGAGAGACCGTCGCACCGCGCGGGCACGGCGTAGCGCCCGGAAAGGAGGCCGTCCGCCATCTTGGTCATCTGGCACTCGAAACAGGCGGCGGGCGCATTGGCACACGCGAGCGTATGCGGGCGGTAGGCGTCACCGTAGCGCGTCCGGAAGGCCGGGAGCGCAAAGAGCGCCTGCAGAACCGAGGCCATGTAGCAGCTATTGCCCAGATTGCGCAGCCCGGTGAGTCCGGGTCCAAAGACCGGCTCGAGCTGCTTGCCGTCTTGGCCGGTCATGTTGAAATCAAACTTGAGATTCTGCTCGATCTGGAGCTCGGTCATGCTTTTCTCGGTCTTGGAGAGATGGATGACATTGATGCCAAAGTGGCTGAGATGCTGTGCGAGATGCGGGTCGAGGCGCGCGTCGTTGCAGGCATAGCAGTAGATGTCGGCGCTGCCTTCGGCGGTGATGGTGCCTTGCTTGACCGAGACGGGATGGCCGGTCTCTTCAAAGTGAGCCAGGCCGTGGCTGTGGCCGCCGACGCCGCCAAACTGAGCACGGCCGCATCCGAGGTGCCCACAGGTGAGGCAGAGCCACAGGTTGGTGGTCAGGTCGCACTTGCCGCACGACGCCAGCGAAGACAGCTCGAGCTGAGTGGCAGCGCCCGGCTGGACGAGCTGTTGCGAGTGTTGGCACGGCACGATCTCCTCTTCCCACGCCTTGACCTCGCTCTGCTGAGCCGAGGACATGGCGGTCATGACACCGGTGATGACTTGTTGCAGCTTTTCGGTCAGGGGCAGCTCCTTACCAGCGCCGCTTGGGTCGCAAGCAAGGCATCGAGCCGAGGTAGCATACTCGTACTTGTCAGCATCCGACTCGGCGGCGATGGCGAGCTTCTTGGGTGGCGAGGGAGCGTCGGAGCTCGGCTCGGGCCTGGGCTTGGGGGTGCGCTTGATGTTGACGACCAGGGCGTGCTGGGTCTTTTCAAAGTGGAGGCGCGAATGCTCGCGGTCGCCATTGCCGGTGCAAGCGCCGTTGAAGCAGAGCAGGCAGACGTCGATCCCGTCGGGCCCGTCGTGGTCGTCAAAGCAAAGCGTGCACTCTTCCTTGTGCACCTGCTGAGAGGCACCAGGAGGAGAAAGCGCCGTGAACGCGGCCGAAAGATGCGGGCAGGCCATTCCGAGGCTGCCTTCTTCTGCAGTGGACGCTGCGGTACACTGGGCTGATGAGATGGCGGGTGACGACGGCCTGGACCGCTTCATAGACAGAGCGGGTCGATGTAAGCCGCTTCCCTGCCCCGATATGGAAAACGCGCGTACAGCGGCGGGTGTACCAAAGGCGGCAAGTGCTTTGGTAGTGCTGGGCGACGGGGACTGGGGGTTGATGAGCGCAGTGATGGCAATCAGATGAGAAGAACAAGCTCGGCGCAATGGTTCGTTGTTGGTTACTGCGCTGCTCCGTGCACTCCCTTAACTTTCAAAAGGGTGCAATTTCAATGTGGAATTCGTATCGGCTTTGATGGATTTTGCCACTCAGACTCACTCAACTCAGCGGCACTCAGCAGACAAGTCGATGATGACGCACACGACATCTGCTTTCGCCCTAACACTTCCAGCAAACTCACACCGCGCCGTGTCAAGCCGTGCCATGCTGTGCTGTGCTGTGGCGTGTATGCCTACAGCGTTGATATACTTGTTACCTAAAAATACAAAGCGGAACTGTGCGGGAGGAGGAAGGCGGTATCGACGAACAAAGAGACCAAGCAAGAGGGAAAGAGTGTAGTGGTGGAGAGGAATGTGTGTATGTATAGTCTGGTGCCGCTGGGTTCTAGTCGTACGTGGTCCGGTCGCGGAGACGCAGCTGCCGCAGACCCCCGCGCCAGAACCAGCTGGGATCGGCTTGGTGAGCTTCATCGCCGCTCTCCTCGTCCGTGCCGCCGCCTCGCGATGCTGAGCAGCTGCGACGGTCAGGCTGCCTTGGTGATGTTGGACGAAGGGAGCGCTCACTGGCTCGGGACGGTTCGTTCGGCTCTTCGTCGACCCACTCGTCGTCCTGCCTTGGGGCAAGCACAGCCGTGGCTGCGGAGTCATGCCGCGAGGCGGTTCGGGACACGATGGGTGGCGTGTCCAGCGCAGCGAGCGCGCCGGCGATCGACGGGCTGACCAGAGGGCGCGCTGGCTCTGCAGCCAACTGCTGCGCACCGATCTCGCGCGAAGCAGTTTCCGCTCGATGTGCCATCTGACGTAACGAAGTATCGCTCTCCAACGAAGCAGCACGACCCTGCGTGGAGAGCCTATCGCCGTCTGTATACGACGCAGTGGCGGAGTCGAGAAGATTCGAGCGGCGGCGTTGGACGACATAAGCAGCGTCCGTGCTGGCCTCGCCGGTCGCCCGACTGGCACGAAGCGAGCTAGCGCCGAGGCGAGAGGTTCCGTCGATCGGCGAAAGGGTGCCAGGCGAGGCGGATCGGCCCAACGTTGTCGAATCTGCGACAGCGGTCTCGTTGCTGCTGCTCTCGATCCCGGCTCGCAGAGACTCAGAACGATCGAACATCATGTGCCGAAGGCCGGGCCCAGTGACACGCGACGAATTGAGCACCTGTTCACGCAGCGCGCTCTGCTCGTGCGCAGCGCGGCGTGCGGCAGCAACGTGCGCAAGCCGCAGTCGGCGGAAGCGCGCCTTGATAAAGTTGGGCTGATGGTCCATAAAGCGCTGAGCGGCGAGGGAGATCCAGCCTGGCGCCGACGAAGACGTAGGATTGGTGTCGCTCGAGCCCGACCCGGTGCCCGCGGTTGTTCGACTGTCATCCTTAGCTCCAGCGGCATCCACATCGTCTTGGCCACCTCTGTCTTCCTCCGCGCCCTCTTGCCCGGTAGAGCGCTCAGCTCGGTTGTCATCGATAGAGATACCAGTCAGCCGGTTCTGGTTTGCATTGATATCCACCTCACCATTGTGCTCGCTCTGGCGATCCTCATCGGCGGGACCAACACTGATTTGATGTAGATCAAACTCGTCATCGCCTGGCCGCTCGGTGGTGCCGTCTGCCGTACGCTTCTCAGGGTCACCTACCTGGCGTCGCAAGCGGCGGGACAAGGTGTTGGTGCCGGTCGCCTCGCCGACCATGCGGTCTTTGAAGCGGCGTAAACCGTTCAGACCAGGAATCGAGCTCGAATCGTGCTGATGGCTGTACGCCTCGATGCTAGTGCTAAGGCCTTCGGAGTGATTGAGCTTCTGCTGCTGTTTTTCAGCCTTGCGACGCTTTCGATCTTCACGTTTGCGTTTCCTTTCAAGTCTTTCCTGGCGGTCCTCGACTTCGCCAATTCCCATGCCGCTGCTCACCCACCACCAGAAGCCTAACCAGCTCTGCCAGATGGTGAGGGTCCAACAGACATTGGGAAGCCACCAGAGGCGGTCGTACTTGATCTCGGTAAAGCTGATAGCCGTGTTGATCAGCGCCAAACCTACGGAGCCGCCACCAAAAGAAGCGGTACCGCCGCCAGCCCTCCATGCTCGCCTGCGGTTGACGAGAAGGCCCCAGATGAGAAGGGCAGCAGTGTAGAGGAGCGTAAGGGTACTGTTGCAGATGTTGCGGACGGCATCGCCCAGGTCGTTGGTTTTGAGATCATCCACATCGGCGAGAGCGGTGAATTCCATGCCGGAGTTGATGATGGCAAGCGGACCGAGCATCCAGAGGATCAGGCGAGCTTCCAGAGCAGAAGGGAAGAGGAGCGTAAGGAATTGAATGTGGGTGATGTGGATAAGGGCGGTGGTTACGGCGCGCATGAGACAGAAAAAGACATCTTGCAGCTTTGTCCAGGACGAGTCTCCGGGGGGCAGCTGAATGCCGATGTAGGGGAACATGAAAGGGTAATGCTGGCTTTCCTCCTCTAGCTGACCTAGAACGATGTGTAATGTGACGCTTAAGCTGATGAGAAGCATTAAGGAGCTCGACATCTGCAGATAGAAGTTTTTTCTGCTGAGCGGGAAATGGTACTGAACCGTGAACAGAAGATGGATGGCGAGAACAGAGACGAGAGCGATGTTGATACCATCGACCACGATCTGTGCAGGCATGCTGAAGGCAAAGTCAGGCATGAGCGTGAGCAGAGGGTCGGCCGTGGTGGTGGGTGAGGGCTGCCCATCGATGCTGCTGGCGAAAAAAGGGAGTTCAGAATAGTAGGTCGCCGAGGTTGGGGCGGTGGACATGGGCGTGGATGTGGGCGTGAGGCTGGCATCCGTCGCGGAAGCGGACTGCTGCCTAGGGTAAAGTGGTTGCAGCTGGTCGTATGTGGTGTCGGATAGCGGCGTGGCGGCAGCGCGACGAGCCAGAAGCTGAGCATCTTGATTTGCGCTGATCGACAGGGCCGAAAGAAAGACGGCAGCTACAAGAAGCCAACCAGCACTGGCAACGGGCCTTGGGCGCTTGGACCACGACGTCATTGTGAGCCGCCGCAGAAACGCGGTGGGACGTTGTGCTGTACACGACAGGTTGGCACGACAGAAGACAGAAGCAAGGACGAGGAGTAGCGATACTGCTAAGGTAGATCAGCGGCGTCGACGACGATGAACATGATACCGGGACAGATGTAGGATGGGGCTGCGCAGTGGTTGGCGTATGGCAGCGTGGTGAAGCCAAGGTAGTGAGGGGCAGGCAAGGTGATAAGAACAGACGAGAACGCTAGGCAGTTGAGAGGGTACCAACGATAGACCACCTCGACGGCGCGACACAGATGCGGGGACGGAGCCAAGCCCACCATGAAATACAGTCACAACTCAACAACGTACATCCAACTCGCAATCCCGACTACCGCCCGAGTACGACCTGGCAGAGGGAGCATGGAAATCTTACACAGCTTCTTCGTATCCCCTTCTTGGCGCCTTCTTGGGATTTCCTATTCGGAATGTAGGCCACGGTCCTTTCTAACCGTAGAACGGAAATTGTGAGTGATTCGAACGCGACGAGGTATCCGGAAGTCGGATGGCGGCTGACGGGCACACGGGCAGAGGAAGTCCATCGCGCCAGAAAGGCCGGCAGACGCGCGAGAAAGGCGAGAGAAAGGAGGAGAGGAGAGGAGAGGGGCGAGAGAGACAGAGAGACGGAGAGTCGCTCGCTCAGCTTTTGCGAGTCCCGAGGTTGAGTGCCATCCGCGTATCCTTCCTTTCCTCCTTCCGTTACGTATCAGCCCCTCGATCCATCCATCCAGCTAGGCAGCCAGCCATCCATCGCTGCAAGTCTCGCCTTTGTCCATCGAGCACGCGTTTGAGGGCACCTTATCGCCTCCTCTCTACCACTCTGCTTTCGGCTTGGAATCCACCGTCGCGCTATTCCCTGCTGTTCCTCGCGTCATACGCTCTCTTCGACGCATTTTGGCCGAGTCCCGGTTAGGTGATCATGGATTCCACGCAGCACCATGACCAGCCGTCCTATGATCCCTACGAGCAGGAGCAGCACACCGACCCACTCGCATCTCCCCCAAGGGCCCAAGACTCTCACCATCACGACCCTCCTCAACAACAACACCATCATCATCCTTACCACCATCAGCATTCCAACTTCAACACCCCGCTCCGCTCTTCCCATGCAGAGGCTCAGGCCGCGCTCGAAGCCGTCGCTGCCGCTGCCAGTGCCGGCAAGATTCAAATGACACCTCCTTCCTCCTCTGCCTCTGCCAGTAACGCCTTTCTTTCTACTCCCGTCACCGCTGCCACCGCGGCCGCCGCCGCCGCTGCTGCTGCTGCCGCCGCCGCTGCCGATGACTCGCATGCCTCGTCTCCTGGCGCACCCTCCTCGCCTTTTGGCACCCATCTAGGTAGGAACAAGGCATGTCAAAGCTGTCGTGCCCGCAAATTGAAGTGCGATGGCCAAAAGCCCGTCTGTGGCCAATGTGCCAAAGGTTGGCAAATCAAGTTTAGAATGGCACAGAACAAGGCCAAGAACAAGAAAAAGGCCCAAGACCCCGCTGTTCAGGCAGAGTTGGAGAATCTTCCCGAATACATGCCTCCATGTGTCTATCTTCCCGTCACCCAACGCTCCTCCAGCCGCTCCCTCTTTCCTTCTGGTTCCGCTCAGGATCAGGAAACCAGCCCCGCTCCCACCTCAGCGTCCACATCCACACCCGCTCTCAATCTGCCTCTAGCGGACGGTTCCCCCCTTCCCAGTGCCTCGGCAAGGAAGAGGAAGCGTGCCGACGTCTCTGATGAACAACAGGTCTTGCAACTGCAGCTCGAGGTGGATCAGCTCCGGCGTCAGCTTGCCCAGGTCACCGGCGTCGTCGACGGTCAGCCTGCTAATCTCGCGCATGCCTTTGCCAGTCACCATGCGCACGCGCAAGCACAGGCACAGGCACAGGCACAGGCACAGGCACAAGCGCCAGGCCAAAGGCAGGCTCAGCAGCATGGAGCCGACCCGTCCGGAAGGCATCCGTCCAAAGATGAGCTCGCTATCGCCCATATGCTCGCCACCAGTATGCCATCCGGCGAAGGTCCCTCCGCCAGTCAAGGCTTACCCACTTCTGCTACCTCCTTCGACTATCAGCAGGCCGTGGCCGCGGTCGCTGCAAACAGCATGAATGGCAGCAACTTTGGAGTCCTCGATCCTGCCCTGAGCGACATGTCGTCTCCTTCCGCCCCCGCCTCCATGCCTGCTCCCGACTCCAATCACCTCTATCCGCAGCCAGACGATGTTAAGAACCGTGTGGGCACCGACGATACCTCTTACAAGCAGGCCAATGTGACCATCGTACGGGATCAGATGGACCAAGATGAACTCGCCTCGCCCCTGCTGGAGCTCATGGTCACCAGCTGGCCCAGTGACTTCCCTCCACCCAACCTCGTCGTCCAACTGGTCACTACCTATTTCGAGAAAACGCCTACTCAGGCTCTCTTTCTTCATCCCGCCAAGTTCATGGAGAATCTCTCCCACGGTCCTCAGCATCCTCGCTTCCCTTGCCGAGGCTTGCTCCACGGCATCTTTGCCCATGCCTACCCTGTTCTCAACAGCGACAACCATTCTCCTGCGTCGATCGGCCCGGCACAGCGTTTTGCTTCCGACGCCAGAACGGCCGAGAGGCGCAAGAAGGATAATGCCGCCGCCGCTTTTCACGCCAAAAGGGCTCACGGTCTTCGCATTCAGACTCTTTCAGAAGGCCGCTTTGAAGAAGCTGCCCAGATTCAGGGCCTCCTCAGCACCTACTACTACATCAACGACAGATCCATCGACGCCTGGATGTCTTCGGGCGAGTTCAGCTCCATGATCAAGGCAATGGAGCTTAACCGCTTACCCTCCATCCGAACCTATGGCGACGATGCTGGCGCTGAGGATGGCCAACGCGCTGGCCAAGCCAAGAAACCGAAGCCCGCTATTTATCGCGCCTCGGCCAAACAGCCGGCAGAGACGGCACTGGAACACGAAGAACGCATCCGTCTGTTCTGGAAGTGCTACTACAGCGACCGCGCTGCCTGTTCGTCTACCTACTGGGCGCCCAATATCGACGATCGCGACATCAAAACCGAGCTGCCCGGCGCCTTTGACGATTTCATTACCGCTTCACCTCAGCTCGTCTATCGGCCTAGACAGACGCTCGACTCGCCAGATCTGTTTACCGATAAACACTACGATCCGGGCGTGCTGCGCCTCAAAGCAGCCATCTTGCATTCGCGCTGCGTCACGTACATGTCAAGGCTCTCACTCGAGGCTGGCATTGTCGATGTTCTCTCGACCGAGTTTCATAAGCTCGACGCCACGACGACGGCCATGCTGCAGAGTGTGCCCGCCATGTGGCGCGACCTGTCCAGCTTCGATCCCAATCTGAGCCCTGTCTCTGGCTCGGAACCGCCTTACCTCGACGACGGTGTCAACTATCGACCGGCCAAGCAGATCAGTCTGATGACCAACCAGCTGGTCTTGGCGCATGCGCTCATGTACGGAAGCTTTATTGCGCTGCACGAGCCGGTCGCCCGCCATGTTCCCGACTCGGCGCGCAAAGCGTCGCGCGCTGCGCAGAGCATCATCAAAATCGTCAAGACGTTTGTCGCCGCGCGCGTCGATCTTATGCAAGCGGGTTCTTTTCTGACGCTGATGATTGTCCATGCTGCGCGTGCCATGGCACGGCAGTATCGCAAGCTGAAACGGGAAGCCGCGCAGGCGTATCTGAAGATGCTGCGGTCCCATCCGGAACGCGGCTCGGCGTCGCACCGGACCGGATCCTGGTCGACTTCGGCCGGATCGCCAACGTCGTCGCGGAACGACGCTGGTGGTAGCACTGGCGGGGGGAGCCATGCGTCTGTCGGCGTGACATGGGACACGTCGCCTCTGCTCGACGAGGAGCAGGAGACGGCGGAACTCGCGACGGCAGGGGTTGATGCGGGCCTGGAGGACGAGGTGGAGTCGATGCTGGAGCAGGATGCCTCGCTGCGCGCGCAGATCGATCCGGACCGGCAGCTGGCCTCGGTGCGCGACGACCTCGAGCTGCTCTTCTGGAGCCTGGTCAAGTACGGCGAGACCTATCCGCTCGGCGTCGGCCAGGCCCGCATCGTCGCACAGCTGCTGGGCAAGGATTACTCGGACGAGCTCGAGCAGCGCGGCCTCTTCTACAAGGGCGCCAGCGACGTCGACGCCGACGCTGGCACCGACGCGAGCTACCGCCTCAGCAGCCTCTACGCCGAGCACCCCCCTCTCTCCACGTACTACCCGGCCCGCGCCGCGGGCCACTCGCCGCCGCCGCGGTAGCGCGGGTGCGCCTTTCCGCTCCTTGTATCTTACGCTTCGGTCTGCGGGGGTGTTGTAATGTATGGCTGGTCTATTCGGTGTGCGAGGCTAGGGGTCGGCCCAGAGGACTTGCGGGGGGATGCGGAAGGAGAGGCAGTACATCTGCTTGTTGGGTGCGACGTCGCGGACGTAGTGGATGTGGAGGTCTGGGGAGTGTACTCCGTTGTCAGCGGCGAGCCAGAGGGAGTGGGCGGTGTTGGCGAGGGCGGGGGCGTCTGGGCAGTGTGCGAAGGCGGGGTAGGCGGGGTGGTTGGTGAGGAAGGGGGGGTGGTCGGGGCGGCGGAGGGCGGCGAGGGTTTGGGGGGGCGCGGGGAGGGGGCGGGAGCGGAGGCGGTGCGGGGAGGAGGCGAGGCCGAGCGCGGCGTTGGCGCGCGCGCAGATGTCGGCTGCGGGGGTGAACGGGTCCTTGCTGAAGCAGTGGACGTGGACGAGCGGGTATGCGTGTGCCGCGGCGGCGGACTCGACGGCAGCGCGGCCGACTGCGGCGCCAAGGCCGACGTAGGCGCCGCGAAACGCGTCCAGGAACTCGAGGGCGGACGCGGGCAGGTTCATGACAAAGTGGTCCACCAGCCGCCGCACCGCATGGCGCTGCTCGCTATCTTCCGCCAAATCCCCCACCGAAGTGACCACGGGGGGTTCGGCACCGACCAGCTTGGCGTGGTGGCGCGCGGCGTGGACGGCGCGGTCGCGCTTGGCACGCTGCTTGCCCGCAGCACGCACAGCCGCCCGCAGCCGCTCATCCTCCCGCTCGCCATCCGCCCCATCAAACCCCAACCGCCGCCCCGCAAACCCGCGCCGCCACGCCGCCACCATACTCGCGCGAATAAACTCGCGTCCGTCCATACAGTGCGCCACCAACCCCCCGTCCATCTCCCCCACGCCCGCCTCCGCGGTCCGGTCAGTCAAGAGCACCTTGTTGAGCGTAGCGTTCTGCACCAGGCTCTCGTAGGAACTCGGATTGAGGTCGTTGGCCAGCACCCACGCGCCGCGCTTGGCCGCGGGCACCGCAAAGGGCCCCACCCCGGCCATCACATCCGCCACGACCTGGTTCGGGCGGAAGAGACGGATGAGACGCATGTGCTCGGCGTGCAAGCGGCTGTTCCAGTAGACGCTCCGGAAGTCGAAGGTAAAGGTGCAGTCCGACTCGGAGACCTGGGCGATGTACTCGGGCTCGCCGGCGAGCAGCTCCATCTTGAAGAAGCGGAACTGGGTGTCGATGCTGTCCAGCTTGTTGACCACGGTGCGCAGCGCGGTGGGGTGCTTGGAGAGGATGACCTGGCCGATGAGGAAGCGGAACGGCAGGTAGACCTCGAGCAGGTTCAGATGGGCAATGTGGCCGACAATCGTAAAGCCGGTGGGGACGCCCTCGCTCTCCACGACGTCGCGCGGCAGCAGTGCCTCGAGCACCTGGTCGGAGGTGAGCTGATCGTAGCCGAGCTCGATGCTGTACTCGTCGAGCACCTCGAACGCATTTTCGTGCACGACGTCCGAGACGGCTTGCGGCAAGGGCTGAGTGCTGGGGACGTTGAGCACGACGACGCGCTGGGCAGGGTCGCCCGAGGGATGGGGCTGGACGTAGCGAACACCGACGGCGTTGAAGAAGTGCGGAAAGAGCGTTTCGTTCTTGGTCAGGAGGGGCAGCTGGCGGCCCGACAGTCCGATGGCGCGCAGACGGTGTGTGGTGGCGAAGAGGGCCTTGGCACGATCGAGCAGCTCGCTCGCCGAGGAGGAGCTGGCGAGCAGAGGATCGGTCGCGTCGATGCGCGGCACGGAAGCAGGCGGCGCAAACACAAGCTTGTTGGCGCGCAGCGCCGTGCGCGTAGTGCTGCCCGACGGCTCCGGCGCCGAAGACACGGCGGAGGAGGACATGCTCGCTGTGGTCGAGCGCGCGGCGGAGCGATGTACCGCGGCAAGAGCGGCGGCAAGAGGACGCGCTGGTCGGGCGCCTGTTGCTGCTAGGGCGCGCTGAAGTGCCAGGCGTGGCTTTGGTTGAACGAGACGGCCGAGCAGACAGAATGCGCTCGTCAGCATGTAGCGCCGCAAGACAAGGCCGCAAGGTGGCGAGGTCAGAGACGGACGGGGATACAGTCGAGAAGAAGGCTGTCTGCACTCATCGACAGCTCCTTCTCAATGTCAAAATAGTAAGGATTTCCCACTTTTCTTTTCCCTTTTTTTCCACCGTTTATCGTGCCTTTTTCGTGACTTTTCTTTGTTTACTTGTTGCCTTTTCTGTGACTTTCATTGCTTTACTTCTTCCGATGTCCTCTTTTCTGATAAATGTCAAGACTGGAGCCGACAGGGTGGTAGATAGAGCGTATTACTGCGTTGGCTTGTTGGCTAGGCACCATAGCCATCGTGAAGGGATTGCCAGTATTGCTGTTCGCGCTCCGGTGTCCAGAGGACGAGACGGTTGCTGAACATGTACCGGCTGAAGACGAGGTAGAGCCAGCGGAACCACTCGAGCTGGGTCTTGTGCTGAAGCATCGCTTGTACCGTGGTCCAGTACTGCTGTGGGCTGGAAAGCACATGGATTTCGGTGGCGGGGATGTAGGTGTGGTCGCTGTGCTTGGCGAGCAGCGGGGGGGAAGGCGGATGGCCGGAATAGGCAATGGTCTCCCACACGGCGAAGGGAATGGAGTTGTACTTTTCCCACACCTCCAACGAGGAAAGTAGATAGAGGGGCAGACCCGTGCGCCTGGCCACCTGCAGCGAGCCGTTGTAGGCAGCCTTATGGTTGGCATGCCCCGAGACACCCTCGGGATCGAACGTGATGATGGCCTCGATCGGGGGCGAGATGGCGCGCATGTGCGACGAGATCAGCTGCGCTACGTCCTCGGGCTGCCACACGGTCGACATGCCGTCTTGCAGCCTGGGGTTGTCCAGGTAGCCGACCCTGCTGGCCGGAACGCCAAGGATAGAGTAGCTGGCATAGAGCTCCTGCGCCCTCTGCACGCCCAGCTCCGCTGCGTTTCCTGTGGACAAGCAGAGGCCATAAACCGTGGTGCCGAGGTCGGAGAGCGCTAAAACACTAGGACCAAAGAACATGGCCTCGTCGTCGGGATGCGCGGTGATCAACAGTGCCGATGTAGGCAGTACCCTTTGCGGGCTGCGCGCAGGCGATGCCGTGGTGGGCACTCCTGTGCCTTGGTACCGCAGCCCCGAAATCAGGTACTGCACTAGAACGGAGCCGAGCAGAAGCACCAGGAAGAACTGCGGACGCGGAATCGCCATCCGCAGCATCTGCAGCGGTGTGCGCATTGTGTCCGCCATGTTGAGAGAATGCAGACCACCTGATCAAGCCGAGTCGATAGCAGCGAATGTAGCATCTGATGAGGGGCGCTCAACACTCGTACTTCTTCCAGCGGCTACCACCCATCGGCAACGATCTAACACGATCGCTCGGTTCGTGGAGACGACTCCCGATGCAGGCCCGATATCGATCTTGGATGGGCATCCTTTCACGCTATAGACGTGGCAGGCAGCCGCCCGATATCGGCAAGCGCCTTGCGAAGGATGTGCGGTGACTCAGCGCACCAGCTCGGCAAGCAGGCAAGGAGGCCGCTATCCATGCGATGCCTGGTCGCTTGCCTTGCCTTGCCTTCCTCCCAGCGTAGACGCTCGTTGTAAGTCCACCGTACGACTCGGATGCGATTGTGGCGAGAGAAAGGTTGCCTAATTTGGACATCTGCATGCTCATGCACGCACGGCCGAACTCTCGTCCTCCCACCACAGCACCTGTCATCATGGCGACGCTCTCTGCACGCTCACCGCCCTCGCCAGATCCTGTTGGTAACGCCTTGTCATGACGTGCCGTTCCGGTCATGTCGCACGCTCTCTGCTCGTCTCGCTGTGGAGGGCCGCCGGCACTGCGTACGCTTTTCGGCGTTGCATGCCTGCTGCAAAGGCAAGGCGGAGAGAAGGAAAGAAGCAAAGAGCCCGCTAAGTGCCCCGGCATCTGAGACACACTGTATGTTTCGCATGCATGTTCGGCTCGGCATTAATCCATTTCTTTGGCGGGAATGTTCGAGCTACATTTCCCCCCTTCGGTCGTACTGTAGCCATCCCCATCCCCCTGATTCTGTCCAATGACGGTACGGCATCATCTGGGTTGTGGAGACCGTCGTCCCCATAACGCCGCCGAACAATATGCCCAACGGGCTTGTAACGGTAGCAGTCCCACCAAGCCTGCACGAGCGCATGTGTTAGCCGTGTCCTTATCGTTATTGGTCTGTGGCGGCGACTCGTTCGTTGATGCCGCCTCGGTCTGCACTTGCATAGAGCCCTATCAAGCCCCCTAAATGAACGCATATCCGCACGCTACTGCAGCTTCCTTTCATGCGGCTCAAACCAACCATCCTGCCCGAGCCAGTCGCAATACAAACTCATAGAAGATACCAACTATTTGGCACTCGCACTTGCGCCTGCACCTGCAGCACCTGCACTTGCCCTTTCATCGAGCCAGCTAACGCCACTTGCTCTTCGTCTTCTTGTCCTCCGCCTGGATCGGCCTTGCTGACAGCTCTGACTGTCAGAACGCGAGATCTCTTCCCTCCCCGCTATCCGCTCTGTCTCGATTCAAGGTAGATGAAACAGCCAAAGGCGGGCTGAGGCCACAAATCAACCTTCGCTCGCCCCACCTTGCGTCCCTCTGGTCCATGTCCCTTGCCTTCCTAGCTGCCACCATTGTCGCTTTCCCCGTCTCCCGTTTCATGCCTAACCCGAGCTCACGCTTGTTTCCACGCTGCCCTGGCCAATCTCTCTTTCCGTCCAGATCTGCCTGCTTCCTCTCTCGCCACTCGCTACCGTCGCGAACTGGGCCCCCTTCTCTCTGGCCGTCCTAGTCAAGGTTCGGTCGTAAGCCGTCTATAGTCTCGACGCCAGTACTTGGTTCTCGCGCAGCGACGGGATGGCAAGCGACCAGGGAACGGCATCTGGCTCCGCTCCGGCGACCCGGCCGCCGATACAAAAGGTAGATGGCGCCGAATGGGAGATGCAGCCCTCATCGCAGTCGCCGTCCGCCGAGATTGTAGTGGCACGCAAGGTCGAGCAGCGCAAGGCTGCCTTCAAGTCGCACTCCAAGTCCAACTCGATCGAGTATATCAAGCGTTCTTTCAGCCATGCCAGCGGCCTTTCTTCGCCTACGCTTCCGTCGGATACGCAGGCCGCCCCTGCCGGCACCAGCGAGGCAGCACATGGCTCTCCGAGGATGCTGCCTTCTCCCGTTCCGCCTCCACAGGGAGCCTTGCCTCCGACACCCGCCGCGTCTTCTCCCACGGCGTGCACCAACGGACACTCCACTGCGTCGTCCGCGCCCTCAGCCAGCCCGCTCTCCGCTCGAGCGTCGCTGGCAGCCGAGGCCTCCGAGGCGTCCCAGGCTGCAGGTCAGGAAAAGAGCCTTCGGCGTGCCAGCCGGGCTGCCTTGCTGGCCGAGACGCACCGGACGCAGCTCGTCGACAAGGTCATCGCCGAGTTGTCGAGGTTCTCGCCACCCGCGCCACCCGCGCCGCCTGTGCCGGCTGCGCGCATCAGCCTGAACGTATCGGCGCTCGCTGCCTCTGCCAAGCTCAGCACACAGGCGAAAGCGGCGGTGCTGGCTGCGGCGCCCACGTCGCCGCATGCGCCGCGCCGGTCTGAGTCGTCGGTTTCGGACTGGGAGACGTCGGCGTCGTCGCTGCGGACCGGGAGCCCGAGCCCGACGGGGCAGGGGGTGCCTGCGCTGAGTGAGTCGGCGACGCTGACGCCAACGACGCCGGCGAGCCTGACGCCGCAGGCCGAGCAGGTGGGCTTCGGCGACTCAGTCCACGGCGCCAAGGCGAAGCACGTTTCGCTGAGCCCGACGGCGGCACTGGAGAACCTCAAGTCGCTGGAAGGCGACTTTGACCCCAGCGCGCCGTCGTCGCGGCGCGCCAGCACCGATCCGGGCAGTGGGGGCCGGAGGACGGCGACTCCGAGGGCGACGGGGGAGGGGAAGCGGCCTAGCTCGTATCGCAAAAAGCCGGCACACGACGCGGCGGATGCGGAGGCGGTGACGGCGCTGACGACACTGGAAGCGATTGGGGCGCTTGCGGCACCGAGCGGCGCGGACGGCGTCAGCGACGGCCTGGAGGCGTCGGAGACCCGGGCGCTGCGGCTCGCGCTCCGCTTTACGCTCGACCGCGCCGACAAGCTGGCCGAGGCGTGCGTGCGCGCGCACGACAAGAGCGCACTGCTCGAGCGCGAGCTCGCCACCCTTCGCGCCAACGTCCTGGCCATGCTTGGCGGCAGCATCCTCGCCCCCCCCGCCGAGCCCCGGACCCCCGTCGTCAAGGTGCCCACCCCCGACACCCCACCCGCGCCCCCCGCTCCACCGAGCACCACCCAGGAACCACCAACACAGGACCGCACCGCTACCCCCCGCCCTCCCACCGGCGCCGTCAGCATCGCCAGCCTGCGCAAATCAGCCAACCCCACCCCCACTCCTACCACCACCCCCGCCCGCTCTACCGTGGATGACATCGAAGCCGCCGAGGAAGAGGAGGAGCTCGGGTTCGAGATGTACCCGCGCCGCCCCGTGCGCGAGGTCTCGATGACCGACTTCCTCAACGCGAGCCGTATGGAGCGCGACGAGATCGCAGAGCACGACGCGCGCCGCCTCGCCGAACTCCCCCCTCCGGCCCTCCGCGACCCTACCCGGCCGGGCTTCCTCGCCCGGCTCGACCGCCGCCTCACCGCCCGAAAACACCCGCCCGTCGCACTCTCCTCGAAGGCCAGCTTCGCCTCGCTCGCCTCCCGCGTCTCTCACCGCTCCGCTCCCCGCTCCCCGCCCCCCCTCGACCAGCACAGCATCATCCCCCCCAACACTCTCCCCCGCCCCCGCATCCGCCTCTCCACCTCCCACTCCACAACCCGCACCCGCGACAGCCTCCCCGCCTCCATCGACCGCCACTCGCTCCGCGACGCTGGCATCTTCTCCTAGCCAACCCACTTACACACGGTGCATCCACACACTCTTTTCCCTCTTTCGTCCCTCTCCCCCCGGCTTTTCTGTACGGTCTGCTTGTCATCACTCCTGCCGAGTCTGAATCTAAGCGTGGCGCTATTCGGGCGGTGTGGTGATGCGGTGGCAGGTTGGCAACGGGGGATGCAGCTACGGCTGGAGGTGCTGGCGCTGCTGGTGGAGGTAGAATTCTGCGGGCGTGGGCGGGGTGGGACGGGGGGGCAAGAGCGTCAGCAGGCGGGTGCTGGTGGAGGGGAGCGGAGACGGGGAACGTACCTTCGGCCTGGGCGATGCAGCGGATGTTGGCGCCGAGCTTGTTGATGGTTTCGATGTACTCGTCCTGCTCTACGCTGTCGTAGACGATGCCGCCGCCGGCCTGGAGGTACGCGTAGCCGTCTTTGAAAGTCATGGTGCGGATGGCGATGCAGGTGTCCATCTCGCGCTGGGCAAAGTCGATGCGCCCCACAGCGCCGGCATAGACACCGCGCTTCTCCTGCTCCAGCTCCGAGACCAGCTCGATGGCGCGGATCTTGGGCGCGCCGGACACCGTGCCCGCAGGAAAGATGGAGCGCAGCGCGTCAAAGCGGCTCTTGCCGGCGCGCAACTGGCCCGTGATGCGCGAGGTGAGATGCATCACATGGCTGAACTTCTCGACATCCATAAACGTCTCCACCGCCGTCGTCTGCGGATCGCACACCCGGTTGATATCGTTACGTGCAAGGTCGACCAGCATCACGTGCTCCGCCTGGTCCTTGATGCTGCTCGCCAGCTGCGCCGCCAGCCGCGCATCCTCGGCATCGCTCGCCCCGCGCTTAACCGTCCCCGCGATCGCATGGACCGCCACCTTACCCGCCTCGATCTTGCACAACGTCTCGGGCGACGCGCCTACCAGCTGACACTCGCCGCAGTCAATGTAAAACATGTACGGCGACGGGTTGACCTGCCGCAGATGACGGTAGCAGTTGAACGGATGCAGCGTCGTTCTGCGCTCAAGGCGCTGCGAAGGCACCGCCTGGATGATGTCGCCCTTGATGATGTTCTGACGCAGACTGGTGACGAACGCCTCGTAGCCTGCCTGGCCGACGTTGCTCACCGCCTCCTGGTTCTCCAGGATCGGTGGTTGGCGCGGCAGAGTAATCGTAGGCTCGGTAAGAAGAGAGACGAGCCGTCGGATCTTCTGCGCTGCCTCTTCGTACAGCACTTGCACATCGGCGGGCGAGGCAGCGGGCGCGGCAGACGACGAGGCGGAGGCGATGGCAGCGTTAGGCAGATGGACGTGGGAAACACATCGAACGGTGCTAAAGACGTGGTCGAATACGATGATGGTGTCGGCAAACATGAAGATGCTCTCGGGGATACCAAGCACATCCTTGAGCTCGCGCTTCGTCCTGGGCTCAAAGTACTGAACGCAGTCGTAGCTGATGTAGCCCACGGCGCCGCCGGTGAAGGTGGGAAGGCCCTGGACGGGGATGTAACGATAGGGTGCCAGTTCGGACTCGATGGCGAGGAGCGGATCCCCCTCGACGTCCAAGCCTGGCCCGCTGCGGATGATCTTGTATGGGTCGGAGCCGATGAAGGAGAAGCGGCCGATCTTCTCGCCGCCGGTAACGGACTCGAAGAGGAACGAGCGGCGGCCGAACTCGGCGCCATTGGAAAGCTTGAGGTAGGCGGTCACGGGCGTCAGCAGGTCGGACGGCAGCGAGGTGTAGACGGGGATGATGTTGCCGGACGCCGCTGGCCCCAGGAGAGCCGACTGCACCTCTTCGAGGGAGGGTTTAAGCGCATGCTGACCCACATCCGCCATCATGATCAAGGAGGAACAAGAACGTCAGTCGACAGAAGCGGACAATCGGCGGACCAAAATAAGCGGGGGACCTACCAAAGCCATGTTGCTCTATATATAACCGAACAAAAAGCAACAAGGAGGAAGAACGAGACCAGAGGTAAACAAAAGGAGATGAAGGCGGTGGTGGGTCGACCAGCAACGATTGCGACGAGAAGAGCTGACGACCAACAAACCCTGGCGCAAAAGGAGGTGGAGGTCTGGCCGATGCCTAGGTGGACGGCTGAGGTGTGCGAGAGGTGCGCTGGTGGTGTGAGAGAGGCGCGGGAAGGCGAAGCAGCGAGGGCAAAGAGGAGAAAGATGGTGTTGGATCGAGCGAGTCACCGATGATAGCGTGCAGAGCGTAATGCTTCTTGCAGAGCGTAATGCTTCTTGCAGAGCGTAATGCTTCTTGCAGAGCGTAATGCTTCTGGGCAGAGCGTATTTTATTCTTGTTGCAGAGCGTACTTCTTGATTCTGATCCTCTTTCATATAATTTGTGACTTTCATTTGTGACTCTCAAGCCGTCAAATCTACATAAGCTGTCGGATGAAATCGCGCGTATTCGACGCTTACTCTTATGAATGAATGTGACAGTTAAACGATCCTCACACTCACACTACAAGATTCATCGTTGTTAGCTTTCATTCATCGTCACCGCGACCTCGAATCTTACATGCGGCTCGCGACAGCTCTAACACTCCGTTGTGAATCACGTGCCGTTCCCTCCAACTCTAACATTGTCAGTTTTGCCTTTCCCGACCTTCTAGATTTGGCGAGCGATTCATATGTCGCCCTGCTCATCACCACCATTCGGGATTGCTTGGCTACCTTCCACTACCGCCACACTCAGCCACACCGCGCACACAACTGTGCGCTGCTACCAAAGCTTCGGCGTCTGTGCAACACCGCTCAGCCTAGCGGTGCACTGCGGCATAGCTACACTGTCCATCGTACACTCGCTGCCGCCTCCTTTCTACCCCCTGCACGTCGGGCTGCGCATTTTCCGTCATGCCGCCTGCGCTAAATCTTCCGCCGCCGACGGATGCCAGCGCGGTGGATAATACGCTCGCCTCTTCTTCTGCTGCGTCGGCTGCCCCCAAGTTCGCCTCCGGTGGCATCATCTACCCGCCCCCAGAACTGCGCAGAACCATCGACAAAGCGGCCGAACTGATTGCCAAGAAGGACCCCGCCTTCGAGGCCAACATCAAGGCCACCGAGAAGAACAATCCCAAGTTCAGCTTTCTTAACGACACCGACGCGTACCATGCCTACTATGTATCGCGCCGCGACGCCGTGCGGCGTGGCGAGACGCTCACCACACCCTCCTCGGCCGATGCTTCCCATCGCCAGCAAGCCGCCGCCGCTGGCTCCTCTTCTGCCTTGTTTCCACAAGATCCACCAGGTGCATCGCTAGCAAATGCAGCGGCAGCACCGCCAGAGCCGGAACCTTTTCTCTTCTCCCCCAATGTGCCCAACATCACCGCCATTGATCTGGACATTCTCAAGCTCACCGCTCTTTTCACCGCTCGCAAGGGCACAGCTTTTGCTTCTGCTCTGCTAGCGCGCGAAGCCCAGTCTTTTCAATTTGAGTTTCTGAGGCCAAACCACTCTCTTTTTGGCTACTTCAATGCGTTGGTAGAACAGTACGCCAAGGTCATTTCTCCGCCTGCGAAGCTTCTGCGTAGTGTCAAGCTTGGCGCCTACGGCACCAGCGAGCCCTCGGCCATTGCCAGCCGGAAGGCAAGGCAGCTAACAGGGCCAGGAAAGGGCGCTGCTCGACCATGGCTGCTCGAAGGCGCAAAGAAGCGAGCCGAGTGGGAAAAGTACTCGCGGGAGAAGAGAAAGAAGCAGGACGCCGACAATGAGCAGCAACGCACCGCCTTCAACGAGATCGACTGGAACGACTTTGTCGTTGTCGGCACTGTTGAGCTGACCGATGCCGATTACCACGTCGATCTGCCGCCGCCGCGCTCGCTGCGCGAGATCGAGTCGATGACCTTGGCGCAGAAGCGCATGGCCAGCATGATCATGGAGACTAGCGCCGGCGAGCAAGCCGAGGATGTGGAGGAGCTACCGATGCCAAGCGCCGCTGCATCGTCGGCTCGCGCCTCGCAAGGCAGCGCGGCGGTGGAAGAGGTGGTTCGGCCTGGCGGCAGCGGCGGCGCGACAAGCACCATCAAGGTGCGCAAAGACTACGTCCCGCGCGGTTTGGCGGCGCGGACCAAAGCGGCGGCGCCGGCGACGACCACATGCCCTGTCTGTGCGCAGGAGGTGGCGCTGGACGAGATGGCCGAGCACGTGCGGTTCGAGCTGCTCAACCCGCAGTACCGCGAGCAGCGCCAGCAGCTCGAGGCGAAGAAAGCGCAGCAGGCGGCGCTGCCGGCGGGCGCCGATCCGAGCTTCTACCTGAAGCAGCTCGCCGACTCTGCGCGCAGCGAGCAGGATCACGAGGCGCGGGCGCGGCGCGAGGCCGAGGAGCGGCGGCTCGCCAAGGAGAAGGAGAAGATTATCTGGGACGGGCACGCCAAGTCGCGCGGCGCGGCGCGCGAGCTGGTGGCCAAGAACCGCGAGCTGGAGGAGCAGCTCCACCAGATGACGCAGAAGCCGCCGGTCGTCCTGCCGGAGTATGGTCCGCAGGTGCCGCAGTTGCCCGCGGCCGGATTGCCTGCGCCTGTGCTGGCGGAGGACGCCGAGGGCGCTGTCCGTGCGGGCTCGAAGCGGAGGGCGGAGGAGGCGGCCTCGGGGGAACCAGTGGCGCAGGTGAGTCGACGCGACGCGGGCGCGCTGGTGCCCGAGGCGGCGTGGCTCGCGCAGGCGCCGGCGCCGACAGTGACCGTGCAGCTGCAGCTGCTCGACGGGGACGAGGCGCGCGTCGAGCCGTACGAGGCGGCGCT
This sequence comes from Tranzscheliella williamsii, assembly GCA_023212725.1. Lineage (NCBI taxonomy): Eukaryota > Fungi > Basidiomycota > Ustilaginomycetes > Ustilaginales > Ustilaginaceae > Tranzscheliella > Tranzscheliella williamsii. The sequence continues at coordinate 148,909 of JALBYF010000016.1, forward strand.
GCGCTCGACCGTGGCAACACTGCGCGACTACGTCCACCAAGACCTCCTGCACACCGCCGTCGCTGCCAGCAAGCTCAAGATCAAAATCGGCTCCCGCCCCGCCACGCTCAAGCAGACGCTCGCCCACTGGAACCTCGCCGACGGCGACATGGTCACCGTCACCGTCACCAAATAACACCTTCAGCGCGTGCGCTTTTTCATTTCTCCCGCGATCGTGTGCCTCCGTCTGTGCCCGCCGCTGCCTGTGACCCCGGCGGCGCACAAAGGGACCCTGCTGCCACCGTTACAGCGCGCCGCGGCAGAGCCCCTTTGTTCGTGCTGCGTGGCGCGGGCGTGCAGATGCTGCGCGTCCCTTTCATCGCGCCGTTGCGTCGCTGCTGCGTGGGAGCGTCCCGAGCGCGCTCAGGCCGCGGCGCCCTGGGCTCGATCAAAGTGGTTAAATAGGGCGCGTTGCGCAGGTTGCTTTCCGCCGCCGCACTTGTCTAGGCTGTAGCGGTTGTTGCACACGAAACGCAATGGCACGGACGCTGATTTTTGCGCCGTCGCTGCAGGTGTCGATGGCGGGGGGGGTGGTGTTGGCGGTGAACGGGTACGCGGTGGTGCGGGTCGGGGTGGGGGTAGGGGCGGGGGCAGCGGGTGGGGCAGGGATGGGGACGGCGTCGCTGACGGCGCGACTGCGGGTGCCGCGGGCGGGCGTCGACTCGCTGGTGGCGGCGCGGTGGTCGGCGCGGCGGCCGGTGGTGCTGCTGGCGGCGGTCCCTGCGGTGCTTGCCGTCGCGCTGCTCGGATCGCCCTCGCTCGCCCGCCTCGCCCGCCTCGCCCGCCTCGTCGCCGCGCTCCGCCACCCCTGGGCGCTCCTCCGCCACACCCTCGCCCGCTACTGACTCCCCATACTGACTCCCCACGACGTCGTCTCCCATGCAGTGCACTGCCACCGCGTACGCACTGCCCAGCACTTACTCGGAGCTCGCCTCGGACAGCTCGGACAGCTCGGAGTCAGAGCCGGCGGCACTCGCGTCGAGCTTCGCCTGCGCAATGCGGAGCGCAGCAGCCGCCTTGCGCTGCTTCGAGAGCGCTTTCTTGCCGGCCTGCGCTTCGAGCGCGGCGCGGCGCAGCGCGGCCACCTCGGCGAGCAGCTGGAGCGCTACGCCCCAGTCGGCCGGATCCTCGCGCCGGCCCTGCAACGCATACTATGCCAGCGGGCGCGCTGCCATGTCAGCAAAACGGTACGGACGGAACCAACCATCAGACAAAACCGAGGCGACACTTACCAGGGCGGCGATCTCGCGCTTCCAGATCTGGTGGGCGGCGGCGGGGTCGTCGGCAGCGGGCGTCTCGAGGAGGAGCGGGCGGGCGCGGAAGCGCGCATCGTTGACCAGGAAGTAGAAGGGCGCAAGGCCGAGCATGCCGGCACCGATGTTCTCGTGGCGGTCGCGGTGCGCGCCGAGCCCCGCCTTGGAGTCGTTCAGATGCATCGCGCGGACGCTGTCCAGGCCGACGGTTGCGTCGAGCTGCGCGACAAAGGCCTCGTACGCGGCGCGCGTGCGCAGGTCGTAGCCCGCCGCGAACGCATGGCAGGTGTCGATGCAGACGCCTACGCGGCTCCGGTCCACCACGCCCTCCAAGATCAGCGCCAGCTCCTCCAGCCGCCCACCGAGCACATTGCCGTGTCCCGCCATGTTCTCGACCAGCACGGTGACGGACTGCGTGTCGGCGTGGGCGCGGTTAATGTACTCGGCCACGAGGCGGCATCCGTCTTCGCTCGAGAGGCCGCCTGTGGTGCTTCCGGGATGGAAGTTGAAGAGGTCAACGCCGAGCTGCTCGCAGCGGCGCAGGTCGTCGAGGAAGGCCTGGTAGCTCTTCTCGCGCTTGGCCTCGTCCGGATTGGCGAGGTTGACCAGGTAGCAGCCGTGCGGCACGACCGCACCGCCGTAGCCGTGGGTGGCGAGCCGCTCGCGGAATGCGTCGACCGAGGCGTCGAGCAAGGGCTTGGAGGCCCACTGCATCTTGGGCCGCACAAAGCACGCAAAGGCATGCGCGCCGATGGCCAGCGCATTCAGCGGCGCATTCTCCAGCCCTCCCGCGGCGGAGATGTGCGCCCCGATCAGATGCGTCGGCATCGCTTGACGGACAGGATACTCCACCGGCGAGGGCGACCGCTTCTTCCTCCCCTTCTGGCGCTTCTTCGGCCGCGCGTCCGCATCAGCATCGGCGCCGGCATCGGCAGAGATTACCTGCACGGTAGCCTCTTTCTTCACCAAGACTTCCACCTCGACGATGTCTTCCTGCTTGACCCGCGCATGGGCAGCCTTAACCGATGCGCGGCTGGACGTTCTTCTTGCGCGTTCGCCAGAAGGCCGGTCTGCAGAGTCAACAGAAACAGTGGTCTCGGGATCTTGTTTTTCTACACCATTGATGCTCCTTTGTTGTGCTGCATCGAGGACGGTGTGGGTATCGGCTTGCTGCTTGATGCGTTTGACCTGGTATGTTGCGGTGGCGGCGCTCTTTGTGCGGGCGGAGCGGGCGGGTGCCGTTGGCTCGCGGGCTGGCGGCTGTGTTGCGGCGTGGACGACAGAAGACGCGGCGCGGGAGCCTGCGGACGACCGTGCCCGCGTGCTGCGACGTACGGTTGTGGTGGGAGGCAGGGCAGGGTCGGCGCCCGTCGACGGGGTGGGTAGAGCTGGAGGCATAATGCCGCGCCATGTCCGTACGCTCAACGGTCGAGAAAGTGACATTCAAGGCTCTATCCCTGCTATCTCTGCATCGCCTCCATGATGAACCGGGCCCGGCGGCGAAGGAGGGAGTCGCTCGGAGAGAGTCGCTCGTATGGCTTTGTACGAACGGCAGTCACGGTACAGCTTGGACGTGAAGGTCGCAGTCACAGCGAGGCAAACGTCGGAACTCGGACAGAAGGGAAGCCAGATTTGACCTGTTACATCTCTGGAAAGCAGAGGCCGAACTCAACGCGTTTGGAATGGGCGATACAGGAAGACAGGTCGACGGCAGATGAGGAGCTGTCGATCCCATCCATGCTTGTCGCCGAACGCTGGACGGTTGCAAGCCGTTGTCGCTAGTGCTACAGTACTGCACTTGCAGTTGCTGCCCTCTGCAGTAGCGTCAACAGACAGCGCCGCTCAACCTTCCGAGCCGACCTTGCATGGTCGAAGCGCTATGCTTTCGCCAAGACCGATGCACATCTATAGCACAGAGACTGTCATTCTCGTCAGCCAACGCATCCTTCTCTTCCTTCTTTGGACGGCGAAGCAGCTCCTCCTTTGTATTGTGATGAGGAGTTGGCAGCGGTTGAAGTGCGTGAAGAACGGCTGCCTCTGCGTGCATAGTAAATGGCTACTAACCGCGCCCTACTCCGCATCCAAAAGGATTACTAACTGACGTCGCAGCTGATTTTCACACTCGATAAACGAAAACCATCCTTGGAATTGCTATTCTATAGAGCGTAGCGACTTGAATCCGATCGAGTTATCACAATCGAATTCATTTGTCAAACAGTGCCAAGACTCAGTCCGCAGCAGACTCTTGGCGCGCTTCTGCCATTGCCATGCCTACGCTTGCCTACGCTTGTCCTGCCTTGCCACGCTTGCCCTAACTCTTGCTGCATCATGGCTTCTTAGCCCCCGCTACGATACGAAGCGACGAACCATCGCTGCAGCCACAGCGAGTTCCGCGGGCACAAGCGTTGGGGCGGATTGCGCAGACGGTGTTCTGCTCGGGTGTGAGCAGTCGCCGTCGCGGTCAAAAGCAATATGAGACTTGGTAACGGCTAGGGTCGAGCGAGCGCCAAGAGAAACCGTACACATATTGTATAGCAGACCTCCTCGACGCAGGATCGCGTCGGGATACAGTCGACGCCCTTGGCTTGGCACGTCCCTCCCCTCCCATCCGGCTACCTTGGGCAGCTGCACTCGGATGGCTGCCCTCATGCCGCTGACATGACGGGGCCATGTCCATGTGCGTGGTAGGCCCCACCTCTGTCCATCTCGCCTCCTCCTTCCAGAACGTTGCTTTCGCTTGGCTCTGCAGCCGTTGCTGGCGCTGCACCAAGCGCACAGCCTAAGCGGGCCAAGCCTTCGCCCTGTCGCACACCCCTCTGCGCTTGGTCTGCGCTTGCTTTGCGCTTGCTCTGCGCTTCGTCTAGGCTCGCAGAACTTGCGCAGGCTGGGCTAGTCCTGTCCGCTCCTCCTGCTCTCCACTCGGCTGCTGCCACCTCCCGTGTGTATATACCCCATTTGGCTGCTGACGTTGCCTTCCTTCTCCATCATCGCTACCGTCCAGGCCTGTTGTTCCTTTGTTCGAGCTTCACTTGACCGCAACGATGACGAGATTTAGCATTCTGACCGCCGTCTCGCTGGTGTTATTGGCGTCGTCGGTGCTGGCGCAGGATGCAGCCGCCACTGCCGATCTGGACCGGAACCAGCCGACCAAGTCGTGGACCCAGTGGCAGCCCAAGGCGACCTATGCCATCTCGCGTCTGCCGGACCAGTACATGGGATCCAACCGCATCGAAGCCGGCGAAGGCGGCCAGCCCGGCGGCGAGCCCCAGTCCGGCTACAACACGTGTGCCAACAACACCTGGCACCAGGACTCCAAGTGCCAGACCGCCTGGATCAACTCGCTGGACGACTTCTGTCTGTGGGCGCCCTCCGAGTTTGGCACCATCGGCGAGAAGGAGCGGTCCGGTGTCGCCTACTGTACCACCAACAAGCACGGCACGCGCCTCATCCCGGACGGCAGCATCACGGGCGCCCACTTTGTGCGGACGCGCGACTACGTCCAGGTGACCGGCACGGGCGACTTCACCTCGATGCTCATCCCGCAGGGCGATACGGGCGGTGAGTTCGACCCGCACGGTGCCGACGATCTGGGCAACCCGATCGGGGGGGTCATGTACACCACTGCCAACCCGTCGACCAACGGCGAGGCGTTCTTTGTGTCCGAGTGGACCAACTTTATGTCGTGGGACCAGTTCTGCGTGCGTGCCTGCTGGGGCGAGCGGGCCGCTGCCCAGTGCCAGCACATTTACGACGTGATGGGCTGTCGGTGGAATATCCCCGCCAACTACGAGCCGGGCACGTTCGAGTCGTGTGATGGCGATATTGCCATGCTGCAGGGTATCTACTCCGGCTCGACGTGGCGGCAGGGCGATGCGACCACGCCCGAGGCGCATCCGGCGCCCAGCAGCTCGCAATGCTCCACCACGCGCACCATCAGCCACGGCCTCCTCGCCGCCACCGCCGCTGCCCCCTCCAGCTCCACCGAACCGCCCGTCGACCCAGCCACGCAGAACTCTCCGGCCTCGTCCATGACCCGCCTCCCCGGCGCCACCGCCTCGTCCAACCCCCCCGCCAGTACAGCCAGCCCGAGCAACAATCAAAACAGCGCCAACAGCGGCAGCAGCGGCGACAGCAGCGCCGCTACCGCGCTCGCGGCGCTCCCGCTCGGCTCGCTCGCTGCCGCCCTCTTGGCAGCCGCCGCTCTGGTCGCCCTCTGATCCGCCAACCATCCAGGACACTCGCTCACCGCACATGCACGCACCTATTTTCGCCCGCTCCTTGCCGCTATGCACCCTCGCCCGCTTGTTTTCCGCCGGTGGCTGCGTGACACCGCCTGCCCCGCCTGCACTGCCATTCTCTTCTCTGTGCTGGCCGCAGTTCGTCCGTGTTGTATCAGCGAGTGTGTGTTGCGAGTAGGCGCGGTGAGGATGCTACTAGTACAGCGGAGACAGACGGAGAGCGGGCGGCAGACGCGAGTGGGTCATGCAGAGGAGGGGTTGGCAAGGCGGTCCTGGACGAGGCGGGTCCACATTTCGTCGTTGAGCGTCTTGGCCTTGGCGAGCTGGGACTTGAGGAGTTCCACCTCCTCTGCCAGCTTGGCCGTGTCGGCGTTGGGAGCCGAGGGCGGGGGGGACTGCGCGGCAGCGTTGCGGCGGGCAGGGGCGGCGGAGGCGCGCGGCGGTTCGACCAGGCCGCTATCCCAGCCCGGGTCAATCAGCTCCTCGACGGCGGCATCTGCCGAGCCGCCGATGCGGACGGAGTACGGCTGCGCATTGCGCGCATCCTCGGACACCAACACGTGCCGACTCAGGTTCGCCACCGGCCGGACCGGGATACTGCCGCCGTGCCCCATCGCCGCCGTCTCCCAGCTCCCCAGCAGATCGCGCGGCTTGGGCAGCGCGACCAGATTCGTCACTGCATTCTGCCCCGTGATCGAGCTCGCCTTGGCATTGCCCAGCAACGTCGCCGTCCGGACCACCTGCGAGTTGGACACGTCGACCACCGACAGGTTACCCGCCACCGTACCCACGCACAACAGCGCCGCCGAGAGCGACAGACAGAGCGCAGAGATCGGCTCTTGCATCGCCATTATACTCGTCCCGGAAGAGGCGGCCGCTTCTGTGCTGCTGATCCGCTCGATGTCGCCCGAGCCGCCAAATCCCCTCGCCTCGACGGAGACAGCGCCCTTGAGCGCTTCCGATGTGAATTCATAGGCACTGGCGGTGGTGGTGCTTCCGTTACCCAGCCCGTCGAAGTTGCTTGTTGCTGCCCTTTTGCGATAGAGATCGACGCGATAAATGAGATTCTTGCCGGAGGAAGGGGCAGATGAGGCGAAGAAGAATCGCTCGGTGCAGTCGAGCACGATGCGGCTGATGGCGTGCTCGAATGCAAATGTGCTGAGCAAGGACCGAGTCCGGACATCCCACAGCTTTACGGTGCCGTCTGACGAGCTCGAAAGAATCATCATCTGGTTAGGGAATCGACCCAGTGAAACCTGCAGGTCGGTGACGGTCAGGTTGTGGTCGGCAAGGGTGCAGTAGGGCGTAGGGTTGTGCTGGGAGCTGGTGATGGAGGAGCTGGTCTGATCTTGAGGCGCGAGCAAGCCAGAAAGACTCCATACAAGGATCCTGGAGTCTTCGGATGCAGTGACGAGCGCCGCGCCGTCTTGGCTCCACTTGAGAACGGTGACAGACCGGTAATGCGCATCGAACGAGGCGAGGAGATCGCCCGTGGCAATCTGCCAAAGAAAGATGCGGCCGTCAAACGATCCTGCAGCGAGCAGCTCGCCGTCGGGAGAAGAGGCAATGCATGCGAGCTTTTGTGGCAGAATGATGCGCTGTAGTGGATGATCTCGTTGCCACGAAAATACGTTGAGCGTCGCCTTGTTGTTCTCCAACTGGAAGACGAGCCCGCCGGTGCCGGAGAGGTACGGGCTAGGACTGGTGGGTATGCAGGTGATGGATTGGGCGGGTGGGTCGGACAACCCTTTGAAAGAAAGAAGCGTGGACGTGGAACTGGGCGCTGAGAGCGAGGTCAGGCCCATGGAGCCTACCAGTGACGAAGAGGAGGCGACAGAATAGAGAAGACATTCTGGGGCGAACAACGACGATGCAGAGGAAGTCGATGCCATGCTGTGACGGTTTGCCGCTTTGCTGCAGCCTTTCTTTCGATAGACGGGCAGGATACGGCAGGTGATGAAGACGACTGTCGAGTCGAGGCAGCTACGGAGAGCGAGAAGATCTTCCCCTCATCAAATTTCGCAAACATGTTAGGTGGAGAAGCTCGGAAATCGGAGCTTAGCTTGAACGAGCCACCATCACGTGCTGTAATACGATCTAACAGGACAGCTTTTCTGCAACATGCACACAGACGTTATCTGTTGAGGCCAAGCGGAAGGCGCGCCCATCTCACTGTCAGACTTGGTGGAGCGCAGCCGGGTGGCTGCCCCGCGCCTCATTGCCATTGACTATGGGGGAATCGAGGCACAAGGCGAGGCGGGAAGCCAGCGGACGGGAGACTCTGAAACTGACTTGCCATCATACCTCATTCACGCCCTTGCAGCGTTTTGACATGTAACGCCTCCTGGCTAGAGATACGCGCTCAGCGAGTCACATCGCGGTGCCAGGCGGTAATTAGCATTAAATGATTACAGATTTGCGCTCTTCCTAGTATCGGTGCCTACAAGCTAGTAGCATGTATTACAAAGGTGGTCTTAATCTGTATTCAACAACGCGAAGACGGTATATAGTTGACGTATATAGCCGGTAATTCAGCTGATATTTAGATAGGTTGCTGCTGCGCTCTTGGCTTGCAGGTGTATTGTGATTTTTGACATTCTGGTTGGCTGTAAGAAGATCTGTTGGCTCTCCGCTGCTCTCCGCTGTGGCGGCGACGAGTCATGCCCGGTCTCCTTTTCCGCCAATGACAAGCCCTTCGCTGGTGCGCAGATTTAATAAGTCGTCGGTCAGTTCTCAGTTCTCCACCTACATCCTCCTTCCTTTTGCTGTCGTTCCCCACGAAAGAGCTGCAATTTACCGAACGAAGATCGACCTTAGCACCTCCAGCCAGCCCACGTCAGCCAGTCAACATGTGTGGCATTCTTGGCTGTGTCCATCATCCTGATGCGCCGGCGTATAGGAGCAAAATGCTCAACATGTCGCGGTGCATTCGCCACCGTGGCCCCGATTGGTCCGGTTGCGTGGTTACCCAGGAAGAAGGTACCAAGGGCTCCATCCTCTGCCACGAGCGTCTAGCCATCGTGGGAATCTCCACCGGTGCCCAGCCTCTCGTCTCAACCGATGGCAAAATCATCCTTGCCGTCAATGGCGAAATCTACAACCACCGACAGCTTCGCAAAAGCCTCAAGGACCAGAACGCCGAGTTCAAGACCGAATCCGACTGCGAGGTCATCCTCCATCTCTACAAACAGCATGGCACCGACTTTGTCAGGATGCTCGACGGCATGTTCAGTTTCATCCTCCTCGATACCACCTACACTCCGCACCGGGTCGTTGCTGCGAGAGATCCGATTGGTATCACCACCCTCTACCAGGGCTGGAGCTACAAGTATCCCGGTGCCGTCTACTTCAGCTCCGAACTCAAGGCCATCCATGAGGAGTGCGACCGCATCCGCTCCTTCCCTCCAGGGCACTTTTACGACTCTTCCTTGCAACAGGACAAAGAAACCGTTCGATACTACACTCCTAGCTGGTGGGAGGGTGACTCGGAGGGCGCTCTTGTCCCTACCAGTCCCGTGGATCTCAAAGTCGTTCGCGAGGCGCTCGAGAAGGCCGTCAAGAAGCGTCTCATGTCCGAGGTTCCCTACGGTGTTCTGCTATCTGGAGGTCTCGACTCTTCCTTGATTGCTGCCATTGCTGCCAGAGAGACCGACAAAATGGCCGACGCACAGCGGAAAGCGTGGGATGAGCGACAGGCTCGACGCGCTAGAGGTCTGACCACCCCTGCCGGTGACACTAACACTACCAAACTCCCCGTCGGTCTCGACGAAGATGCCGAGAACGAGTCCGAGAACCTGGCCGCCTGGCCTAGGCTCCACTCCTTCTCCATCGGCTTGCCTGGCTCTCCCGATCTGATCGCTGCCCGAAAGGCGGCTCAGTTTCTGGGAACCGTCCACCACGAATACACGTTTACCGTCCAGGAGGGTCTCGATGCGATTGCCGACGTCATCTTCCACCTCGAGACGTACGACGTCACCACTGTTCGCGCCAGCACGCCCATGTACCTGCTCTCCCGAAAGATCAAGGCGATGGGTGTCAAGATGGTCCTCTCCGGTGAAGGCTCCGACGAGATCTTTGGCGGCTATCTGTACTTCCACGCTGCGCCCGACAAGACGGCCTTCCACCAGGAATGCGTGCGTCGAGTCAAGAACCTGCACACTGCCGACTGCCTGCGCGCCAACAAGAGCACCATGGCGTGGGGTCTCGAGGCGCGAGTTCCTTTCCTGGACAAGGCGTTCCTCGATGTGGCTATGAACACGGACCCGGCCGAGAAGATGTTCAACAAGGGGACGCTGCAGGAGGCGGATGCGGATGGGCGGCCCAAGATGGAAAAGTACATTTTGCGTAAGGCGTTTGACGTGATTCCTGATGATCTGGATGCGGGCGGCGACGGGAGGGGGAGCAAGCTGGCGAGCGGTGCGCCGCGCAAGCCGTATCTGCCGGAGGATATTCTGTGGCGGCAGAAGGAGCAGTTCAGCGATGGCGTCGGCTACTCGTGGATCGACGGCATCAAGGAGCATGCCGAGCGGAGCGTGTCGGACGACAAGTTTGCCGAGCGCGCCAAGCGCTACCCGGCCGACACGCCCGACACCAAGGAGGCCTACCTCATCCGCGAGGTCTTCGAGGGCTGGTTCCCCTCGGACGCCGCCGCCAGCACCGCCGTCCGCTGGATCCCCCGCGCAGACTGGGGCTGCGCTCCCGACCCCTCCGGCCGCGCCGTCAACATCCACGAACAGGCCTACTCCACCGACTAACCCCCCCCCCCCCCAACCCCCTCTGTACTGTCTTACCCTCTTACACCCTCGCATCACCGCCAATAGACCCTCGGCCTTGCCGTGTCTGCCCCGTTCCTGTCCGTGTCTCTGTCCGCGTTCCTGTCCGCGTTCCTGTCTGCGTTCCTGTCCGTGTCTCTGCCAGTCCCCGCCGCGTATCAGTGCGGGACCCGTTCGGGGAAAAGGCGGGGCACACAGATGGGCTTCCGAGAATCCGACTAGTTGGGTACGGCCGGATGATATGAGCGTCGCTTCTTTTCCCCATCACCAGGCTCACATTCTCGCTTTGATCCAGACCATGTCGCACGGGTTCAGTAGGCAATCAACGACAGGGTATGGTACAGACGTGGCGGCGAGGTGGTCAGGAGACGACACGGATACAGAACAAAACTATCGACTGCGAGGAAACACTACACAGAACAGCAAAACCGGAGGGAAAAGGGCAGGGCCGTGTACGGATGCCATCAGGGACGGTGCGGGGGGGACGGGTGCACCGGGTGTGAGTGTACGCTGTCGCCGAGGGCCACCCAGCTAGTGCCAAGCGGGGAGTCGGTGGCGGTTTCGCGCTCTTCGGCTTCGGAAGCGTAATGCGCGGGCGAGTTGGTGCCCCTACTGCTGGCCGGACCCATCCAGGTATCTTTTCCCACCATGTTGGAGGTACGCGCCGAGGATCCAGTGCTGTACGAGCCCATGTGCTGGCTGGTCCCAAGATAAGGACTGTGCGGCGCGCCGCTTTCGTCGGCATCCACGTCTGCCTCGCCATCGCCATCGTTGTCTCCATAAGCAGAGGATGGTACGCTGCTGGGAATGCCTGATCCCGCCCCCGATGATTTTTCGCTCTCAGGCAGACTCTGGCTGTCCAACTCGCGGATCTCGTAGCCGACCTGAGACGAGCGCTTGGCATTAGAAAGTGGCAAGGAGGCCCGAGAGTGGCACGCTGAGGCAGGCCCGGGTCCAGGGCCAGCGATGGGCTGCTGCTGCTGCTCAGCGGAGGCCTTGTCCCTCCTCCACGGCAGGAAAGCATGTTCGGCACGACCAACAAAGCCCGCCCTCCTCAGCGAGAGCTGCCTTCGTAAAGTGAGAGCGAAATCAACCACTCCCGTTGGAACAACAGAAAACAGAGCGTGGCTGATCGCCAGCCAGTATGCCGAGACGGAGTGGGCGCCGACGGTGTAGGTAGGTCGCAAACGTCGCCTAGTGGACAACAGCAGATCGGACACCTTCTTCAATACCGGGGCAGAAGAGGGGGAACGATGGTGCCATAGGGAGCCGGTGGACGAGGAAGGGGAGCGACCAAGACTTGGACGGGCCGAAGACGGTAGTGAAGGGTTCGAGGACGGCGGAGGAATATTCTCAGAAGCTGAAGCTGGCATCAATGGGTCACCCCAAACTGAGCCTGAGTTGACTTCGACGGCCGTCACTCGGATCTCGCGCTGCTTGGGTGTGACCCTCGAAGTAGAGGATCTGCGAGAGGCGCCAGAGGCCGAGGTGTGAGCGGAGGAATGAGGAGTAGGTGCAACTTTGCCGTTGCCAGATGTCCTTGAATGGAAGGAATCTTCTTCGCACTCTCTTCGGAGGCTTTGAACGCCGGCTAGCACGCCCTGAGCAATGACGGAATAGATACCGTGGCGTGGCAATGATGTGCGGGAGGCGGGGCTGGAGACGAGGGTGATGATGGTCGCAGGAAGCATATCCCCACCGTCTTCAGCTCGATTCGGTAGGGCTCGCAGGAGGGGCAACAAAGCGCCGAGGACACAGAGACTTGCAATGACATGCTTGTCCACAAGCTGTGCAGCGGGCGAAGGAGAAAGTTTTGCTATGGGCACGCCCAGTGAGGCGGACGCAAGGCCTGAAACGCTTCGAGATAAGCTGGTGTCTTCCTCTGGTGCGATATAACTGAGAGCATTGACAACGCCAGCAATGCTGACGTTTTCGCCAGGCCGAGCGTAGGGATCGCCGGCACTTGTGAGAGGATATCGCAAGCTCAAGGCGGCATTGAGAGCACGAATGAAAGGCTGTAAAGAGGTGGAAGGATCGCTGGTATCATAGATAATGGCTTTGACATATCCTCGGGAGCTTGGTTGAATGAGATTCTCAAACTGAGCCAGGGCAGTGGACGAAGAGACCGAGGCAAGCACGATGAAACCCTGACTAGCAAAATGCAAAGCAGTGGAGCGACCGAGGGGCGTGTCACCACCAAGGACGATGACCGCCTCTCTTCGAATGCCGTTCTTGAAGCGAATCTGTCGAATTCGACCAGCCCGTGCGGTCTGCCTCAAGCCAAGATAAGGAAGCCACACATAACCGCGCTGGTATGCATACGCCGTGCCTAGCCCAACAACAAGAAAACTGCTTGCGATGGTGATGGACTTGTTATGATCATGTGTCCATGCTTTGAGCAGCTGCCAGAAAGTAGGCGGCGGCGGAGGTGGAGGTCGAGGCTGCTGGGCAGCAACAGGGCGGACCAAGTCTTGCACCTTTTCGGACAGGCCATCGAAAGAAGAAAGGGTGGGGAGGTCGGGGAGCGGAGGTCCGTACTTGTTCAGCTGTTCATACAGCAGTTGGTAGTATTCGTGTATGGAGACAGCGACCTTGTGGGGTAGTTCTTGCAGATTGTGAGGGAGGTTTTCCTCTATGAAGTTCTCGAGGTCGGTAAGTGAAGGCATGTTGTCAGAGCCCAGGCGGTGAGGTCAATGAGGATAGGAAGAGGAGATGGGGCGACGAGTCAGTTGTATCGGACAAATTGCGACGCTGAGGCGTCCGAAGTGTAGATTGGCTCTTGGATCTCCACCGATGGAAGAGAGTAAAGCTTGTTTCAGGGGGCTAAGCTATCCTATAACGGTGATGAAACTGCAGTGGCTCTTGCGATGACCTCCAGAGCGAGCAAGTGAGTCAGTGGAAGTATGGAAGGGATGGATGCAGATCCTCGAGCTGGCGCACAGGTTCGAATGTCGGACGGCGGCTTCAGTGAAGCGTGCGGAAGGGGTCAAGCGTCGATGATGCACAGCAGCATGCCGAGTTGGTGGTCGGAGAGATGATCATCTAGGCTGAGGGCTGTTCGATTCATTGACGACACTCACTCAGCTTATCGACGTATGAATGCGCAGCAGTTCACCGTCACCAAAATCACTGAGCTATAAGGACGCGCCCGCCCTTCCGCCTCCCCTCTCCTCTATCGCCCCTGCCTGCCTCCACCCCAATACCGCGCAGCTTTAGCGCGTATTATTTGTGATTGTTCAGGGTCCAAGGCCAGATTTAGTGTACTGAGCGACACACTTAAACTCAAGGCCAACGCTACGAACACGCGCATTTCGCTCGCTCACATCTGACGCCATACGCATCTGACGCTATACGCATCTGCCGATCTACTCGTATGCCTGCGACTAGGATAAACCACCGAAAACGACACTCAAAGGCCTATATATGTTCGCACTAATCTAGCGTGCATTCACCAACATAAACAGTACCGATAACAACAACGCAGTCGAAAACATCAGAGCAAGAGGAACATGATTGCGTGAATCCTGAGAACCGTAGAGTCAAGTACTATGAGCAGGATGGATGAAGTCTAAAGATGGCTATGGGCGAGACTATTAACACGAAGAGTAGATGTGAGAGCAGATACTGCACGTCTTGGTGTGTGTAGGTGCTGGGAAGCTTTTGATATAGAGAGATCCATGCACTCGGGCATGGAAATCGATGATGAGAGGGGGGTCAAGAAACGTCGTGCCGGAAGATGCACGAGTAGTTTACCATCGAGAGTTGCCACCGTTGACAGCAAACGAGTTGGCGCCGGTTCGTCCTCCTCCGCCGTAGCCTCCTCCTCCGCCTCGACCGCGACCACCACGGCCTCGGAAGCCTCGTCCGCCTCCGCCGCCGCCGCCGAATCGGCCCATTTCCTCAATCTCACGCGGCACCTCCTGCTTCGCCTCGCGCAGGATGCCGATGAGCTCACGAGCCTGCTTCGAGTTTTCAGGAGTGAAGAAGGTGTAGGCGGTACCGGTCTTGCCAGCACGGCCCGTTCGGCCGATCTGGTGCACGTAGTCCTCCGTGTTAGTAGGGAAGTCGTAGTTGATGACTGTGCGGCATGGCAGGGGAAAAAAGGAGTCAGTGCATGAGAACATAAGCTTACAGGCCCTTGAACTTCGTCAACACTCACCATAAGAGATATCCTTGATGTCTATTGTTGTCCGATAGTACGCCCATCAAAGGCAGGTTAGTAGCAAAGAAAAGGGCAACCGAGACAGCAGATGCGAAAGCAGAGGCAAAGCAACGCGAATGCAAACGGCCGTCGATCGCATCGTTTCAATGCAAACCGTGAAGGATGACATGGAGCCAGCGCAGAACAGATCGCAATGATCGAGATGGGTTAACGACGTTCGCATTGCATAGAAATGGAACGCAAACGCCGTTTAAGGTCGACATGATAAAAAGGGAGAAACAAAGATGACAATAGCATCCAACAGTTAGTAACACGGAACCTAGTCAAAGATGGGAGCTTGTTCCCTCTTCGACAAGATCTCGAGAGAGCATCCATGCGCAAAATGATTGCCAAGATGCTACAACGGAGAGAATTAACTAGATCCAACAGCAAAATAACAGATGGTAGCTATAAGGTCCATCACAGGGTTTGCGCTGATAGGCACAGCACTTGGTCACTTCCTGAGGCTCAACATTCTGGCCACAGTGTCCGACAGGGTATGGGCCTGCGCAGTGGCCAGACGTAAGAGACGAGATTGACCAAATGACCCTGTGACGACATCTCTTGCGTTCATCCTGGCCAGACCAAACCTTGTCTAAACCTGCATACTCGAGAAGCGTACGTCTCAGGACGCATACAAATCTGCTTTCGTTGCCGACGAAAACGGCCGGTAACGAGCGTCCACGTCCAAAATCAGCAGCCGTATGCAGACGCGACCTGCACCAACCGGTAGCCGAGTAGCCGGAGAAAGCTCTGAGCTTTCGCTCAGAACAAATTTCCTTTGCCAGCTCGGGGAGGATTGTGAGCAGACGCAAGCAACAGCGCGTTTTCTGAAAGGATGCATGGCGTCATCACTCGAACCAGCACCGCCTGGAAGGCAAGTGCAGATCCAAGCAGGTCTTTACCCCGAACAGAAGCCTTTCAGCGCCTTCCAGCCACTTGCATGGCCAGCGCCGGTAAAGAACGCCTGCTAACCGCTTAGACAGCAGACGTACGGGTAGGGTAAGGACCTGCTTTAAGTGGCGCACCAGAGTCACCAATGGGCAGAGCTTCTCTTGATGGGCTAGGTTAAGGTGAAAATGTCAAGGAGAACCGGGCGTGGCCATAAGACTACTTCCAAGAGAAAGGACACATCTGTTACCTGTCTGGTGTGACGACAGCGGCTGTTGAGCCACGTCGTCTACCAAACCTGAGGCTGCGTAACTGGAAATTCTCCGTCCTTGCGAAGAAAGCAAGGATCGAGAACCTGCAAAGAGGTATAAAGAGAGGAGGGAGAGGATAGAGATACCGTGGAGCATCGTAGAGAGTCTGCAAGCCGCCGATGCTCCTTACGGTTTGAGGGCGCTCATGCAGGCGTTGCCAACACACCCAGGGGCGGAAGAGAGAAAGGAGAATGCGAGGGTGATGGAAGGAATGGGGAGGAAGGAAAACTGAGCCGAATAGTTGACTTACCGAGACCTCGAGATGCAACAGCCGTTGCGACCATGATAGGGCTTCGACCCGACTTGAATTCGGCCAGAACCCAGTCTCGCTCCTGTTGCTGCTTGTCACCGTGAATGGCAAGCGCCGGCCATCCGTCTTGTCGGAGATACTTTGTAAGATCGTCTGCCACTCGCTTGGTGCTAGTGAAGATGATCACCTTGCCGTTTTCTTGTGAGATGGTTTCGAGGTGGCCGATCAACTTGCCCTTCTTCTCGAATTCAGTGCAAACCTCAATGACTTGCTTGACGTTGTGGTTAGCGGCCAATTCGGTGGATCCAATGTTGACCTGGATGTAGTTGTTGAGGAAGTCGCCAGCCAATCGCTGAACCTCCTTGGGCCATGTGGCGGAGAACATGAGCGTCTGTCGATCAGGTCGAATCTGCTGCAGAATCTTTCGAATTTGGGGCTCGAAACCCATGTCCAGCATTCGATCGGCTTCGTCCATGACCAAGTAGGTGACACGTCGGAGATTGAGCTTTCCAGCGTCGACCATATCAATCAAACGGCCAGGAGTGGCAATGCAAATCTCTGCGCCTCGCTGGAGGTCACGAATCTGAGGGCCCTTGGGAACACCGCCATAAACGGCGACAGTGCGCAATCGGCTCGAACCACCGAAACGGTTGCATTCGACCTGAATCTGGTTTGCGAGCTCTCGAGTAGGGGCGAGAATGAGCGCAATGGGGCCATCACCGGGTTTGAGCAAAGGCTGAGCGTTGATGTGTACCATGGCAGGAAGGGCAAAACCAATGGTCTTGCCGGAACCGGTCTCAGCAATGGCAACCAGGTCACGACCGCTAAGAGCCATCGGCCAGGCCTGGGCCTGAATGGCAGAGGGGGTACTGAAGCCCATCTTGCTGATTTCTGACATGATGTAATCCGGGAAGCCAGCTTCGTCAAAAGAGGTGACAGGCTTGGGCACATCGGGTCCCTGGATGCCCATCTTTTGAGACTGTCGGTACTCCTGCACTTCTTGGTCGCTGCGTTGAGTCACGCGGGGGTCCTCAATGTAAAAGTTCTTCTCGAAAGGAACCAGATCGTGACGAGCCCAGTCAACGGCTTGGAGGTTGGCGCCGAGATTGCTCATTCGGTCGCCAGATCCACCGCCAAAGCCGCCACCGAAACCACCGTCGTATCCACCTCCGCCTCCGCCGTAACCTCCGCCGTAGCCGCCGCCGCCACCGCCACCGCCGTAACCGCCAGCAGGGGCGCCACCGTAGCTGCTAGCACCACCGCCGTAGCTGCTGGCACCGCCGCCGTAGCCGCCAGAGCGGCCACCGCCAAAGCCACCGCCTCGACTAGAGCCGCCGCTGTAACCTCCGTAAGACATATTGATGTTGTTGAGGGGATGTTGTGTTGTGTAGTTTGAAGAATGATGAGTGTCCCGAACGAGATGGAGATGGGTGTGGTAGGATGGAAAGCAAGTGCAGGGCTACGGAACCCAATCAAAGCAAAATTGCTCTCTAAGCGTCTACACGTCTTCAGCCATTCACCATAATTTGTCAAAAGGAAAAATTTCGAGCGGACAAGAGCGATGGGCGGGAAAGGGTGGGTGGATTTGAAAGTTGTGATTTTCTGAGGCTGCGCAGGTGCAGAAATGAAAGTGTCCACGTTCGATCCGTTGGTTATTTTACGCTCTGACTGTCCAGATGCCAGCCCACCTTTGCCACATCGGTTTCAGCTCGCCAAAGATTTTCGAATTTAGGATCGCTCCCGAAGCACGTAGTGGTCACTCGCACGACAAAGCTATATGGACGATGTTAGAGTTTGCTGGCGGTTTTCCAAATTTTGGGTTCGCGTCGACCTTTTGGCGCTCGGGACAAGGTCAAGTAAGTGGCTGTGATTGCGGACGTGCGCCTTGATAGCGCGATAACCCATCAAAGCCGAACAAACAGTCCATACGCCGCAATTTCTCGAGAAAACATGTTGGAATCACGGTCGATGGAGCCGTACCACGACGCATCCAACACAGTACCACGGGGGTATCTGGATGCATACCTTATGCGGAATACGCTGAGAGATACGCCACGCCAGCTGCAGCAAGGGAGGTGATTTTCGGCATGTATATCGTTTGTGAAAATGCGATTGGCGGTATCTGAAGCGCTCGAATTTGTTGGAAATCAGCAAAGTCTGACTCGCGTCGAACCATAAAGGGAAGGGGCAGCGCGAGATTGTGAAATGCGAATAATAATCTGCGCCGGTTGGGCTGATTTGGCCGTTGATCCCATCGCCACGGCTATCAATGTGGATTATTGTGTTTGTTGAATGAGAGAGATCAGCGTCGCTGGCCGACAGCGGCCAACGGGAGCAAGCTGCCGCACAACTATCCTTATGTCGACATCCTTTCTACCAGCTCCTACCTCGATTGTCATCGTGCTGTCTCTCCCCCCCGCCACACCTGTCTCGCCTTCGTCATCCTTCTGGCCGGGCACCGCTCTTGCCCACTGTTGCTTACCTAGCAGCTGCTTGTCGCACGTTCACCTCCACCGTGAACACTCGCTTCATCTATCTTGGCCACTTTGACTGTTCCATATAGTAAGATGTCTCTACTACGACAGTCTGCTGCAGGCCAGCTCGGCCGGCCGCTGGCCGGCTTGGTCACTGCTGCTTCGCGGCCGGTCCAGCTTCTGGCCATTGCTAGGCCGGCTCCTTCGTCTCGACGAGGCCGCGCGACGGCGGTCGATCCGGCTGATCTGGCCGGTGGCAGCGCCGCTTCCGCCTCGACTGCTGGCTCTGCGCCTCATGTCGACGCCTCGGTCCACTCCGCCCCGGCCGGTGCTTCGTCAGAGGGCGTCATCCGACATGACTGGACTCGCTCCGAGGTCCAGCAGATCTACGATTCGCCGCTGCTTGAACTCGTCTTCCGTTCCGCCAACGTCCACCGCAAGCACCAGCCCGCTAACCGGGTGCAGCTGTGCACGCTGATGAACATTAAAGAGGGAGGCTGTTCCGAAGACTGTGGCTACTGCTCTCAATCTAGCAAGTATGACACGCCCTCGAACGCTTCCAAGTTGGAAGACCTCGAGACCGTCCTCGTCGAGGCGCGCAAAGCCAAGGCGAACGGAAGCACTCGATTCTGCATGGGTGCCGCTTGGCGAGAGGTGGGCGGGCGTAAGCGTGGATTCAACCGGATCTTGGACATGGTTACCGAGATCCGCGGCATGGGCATGGAGGTCTGCACCACGCTCGGCATGTTGTCGCCCGAGCAGGCCAAGGCGCTGAAGAATGCCGGTCTCACTGCGTACAACCACAACCTGGACACGTCGCGGGAGTACTACGGCAAGGTTGTCACCACGCGCAGCTACGACGACCGTCTTTCTACGATTGCCAACGTGCGCGAGGCGGGCATCTCGGTCTGTTCGGGCGGGATCCTCGGGCTTGGCGAGGAGCAGGAGGACCGCGTGGGGCTGATCTGGG
This sequence comes from Tranzscheliella williamsii, assembly GCA_023212725.1. Taxonomy (NCBI): domain Eukaryota; kingdom Fungi; phylum Basidiomycota; class Ustilaginomycetes; order Ustilaginales; family Ustilaginaceae; genus Tranzscheliella; species Tranzscheliella williamsii. The sequence continues at coordinate 168,308 of JALBYF010000016.1, forward strand.
AGATGAGCAACATGCCGGAGCATCCGGAGAGCTTCCCGGTGAACGCGCTCGTCGCGATCCCGGGGACGCCGATGGAGGGGAACGAGCCCGTGTCGTTCGCCGACATGCTGCGCACTGTGGCCACGGCGCGCATTGTGCTGCCCGGCTCGATCATCCGGCTCGCTGCCGGCCGGCATCTGTTCACCGAGTCCGAGCAGGCCATGGCGTTCCTCGCCGGCGCCAATGCGATCTTCACCGGCGAGCGCATGCTCACCACACCCACCTCCAGCTGGGACGCCGACAAGTCCATGCTCGCCCGCTGGGGCCTGCGCGGCATGCAGAGCTTCGAAAACTCCCCCACCGCCCCCCCCGCCCGCCCTGCCGACAGCCTCTCCATCCAGGACCGCCGCGCCAAGGCCCACGCTAGCGAGGCCTTCCAGGGCGCCTAGCCCCGCACAACCCCGTGCCAGCTACCCCGACCCAGAGCTCCACCCTCACTCACTACCATGTATGAACAACCACGTACGCTACACTGGAGAGAGGGAAACCCTTGACAAAGACTCATGTATGGATCTTTGTCAGATAGATTGCCATGACCAAGACACGTGTATGAATCTTTGGAGCATGGGGGGTTAGAGGTACAAGGATTGAGTCAGATGTAACGACGGAACTAGAGAAGCGTACGTGATTAGAGGCGAGGGAGTCGGGGTGCGCACTACAAGAGCAGGAACCGGGCGCGCAAGACCATGGCATGGAGACAAAGCCGCGTAAAGATAGGCAGATGGGAAAGGGTGAGTGACACAAACGGGAACATCAAGAAGCGGGGTTCGGGGAGAGGCTGGGACGGCAAAGCAGTGGGTGCAGGCGCGAAGGGGGAGGTTAGGAGATCGGACCTAACTCAGATAATCAAATCTCGTTGCCAAGCTTGAGAAGATTCTGGACGGCGTGGATTTCGCGTTCCACGGTGTCCCAAGCGTAGCCGAGCTGGGAGAGGCCTTCAATCAAGGCTTCGACTTCTCTCTGCTTGGCAGAATGTGTGTACGGGGCCAGATTGTGGCGATGCATGTGTTCGATCTGCTTGAAGACTCTGATCTGAGACTTTCTTGTGTCTCCTTCGCCGATGTGGCCCAAATCAGAGGTATTGGACTGCTGCGAAAGAGCACGATCTCGGGATGCTTGATGAAGGACGCGCGGATCGACAAAGCTCAGGCCTTGGGATACGCCTTGCCCCGATTCCTGAGATCCACTTTCAGGCATCGAAGAGGCTTCATCACCCCCGTCTTTATCCGCCTCGCTTGAAATTTTGGCTAGAAACTGGGCAATGGGGAAGATCTGCCTATGTATGGGGCCTCCGCTCTGCAGAACCCCAAAGGGAAGGATCACTTCGACCAAATGAGCCGTTTTCCGGCTCAACAGAATTGACCGCTGCATGCTCTTTTCAAACAACGCTTTGAGTTTTGCCGCCACCAGCTTGTCTTCTTCGGGCACGGCATGTTGACCTCCAAGCGAATGGCTCAACGTTGCCATGTACGCCATGTTTGCACGGTATCTCTCGCCTAGCGTTCTGAAAATGGTGAGATAGAGCAAAGTGCCGCAGATTTTGGTGGATAAGATCCATTGTAAGGGTCGAAAGGGATGCAAGCTGTTCATAGTTGCCTTGGCTTTGGCAGCACATCGGTCGAAGAAGAGCATCAGCGAGTCCAAGCTGTTCCAGACGGCAGAACAATCCCTTTCCAGCTTTCGCACCTCGGCCAAAGAGGGTCGCGCGGAAAACCTCCCTGGAGGAGGGGCAGGAGTCATTGGAGCACCTGCGGGTCTTTGCCAAGGCGGAATGCTTGGCTTTCGACTATCGACAGCATCGATACGGGCTCCGATGAACCGAGAAAGAGCTCCTAGTTGAATGAAGGTCATGATCACAAACGTCAAGCCCATCTCTGGCGAGAGAACGACCCCGACCTTGTTTTGCGGTGCTGACCCTGCCGTCACGGGAGGGTCTGACTCCTGGCGGAAAGAAGCCTGTCCGATCACCTCAATGGCACGTTCCTCGACAAAGCAGCACTTGCGACGGTTGAGACCTGAAGACAGCGCATCCCTACACCAAGCGCTCAAATAGGCTCGGTTGCCTTGCATCTTTCCAAGCATATGCTCGACGGCATTTTGGTCAGTCTCGTCTACGACCATCTTGGTGGCAATGCCGAGCACATCGCAGTGGCTACACGCTGCATCGGAGAGTAGGTGCGCCTGAGCGCCATCTACACTGTCGACCAATGGTGCGAGCATGCAAAGCACTTGAACACTTTCAACACTTGGCTTGTTCATCAGATCGTACTTGTCCACCAGCGACAGGGCGTGGTTGAGCAGAGCATGGCAGAAGGGTTTCCTGGCCTTGCCTCGTCGAAGATTGTGATCGAAATCGCCGGGCCGATATGATCGTATGAATCTGTCTTCTCCAGACGAACTCCGCGCCATCGCGCCCAGGCGGGTATGATCAGCAAGCATAGGTTCCTTTCCCGTTGGCGAAGTATCACTGCTTGCGTCTGATTTGCCGCTCTTGGATAGGAGCTTTGCTTTCTTGGTCTGTATGTAATTGTCGGTACACTTGATTCGCTTATCTTCACACCGACTACATCCCATGCCGTCAGGCCGCTCGGTAACATCGCAGCGAACGCGGCGAAGACGGCATGTGTCACATGCTACACCCTGCTTTCGCTTAGGACGCTTGGCGCTAGGTCGGTTGGCATCTCCGCCCCGCCCATCGAGGGCGATTTCGTTTATGAACGTGCCGTTTTCGTCCAGTTCCTCTAGCTTCGAGTCCAAATCCTCGAGCTCCTTAAAGTCGGGTCCGAACGCAATGGGAGCATCGATATAGTGTGCAGCCCAGGCATGCATGGTGGCAAGCAGAGTTTCGGTCGTACCCGGCGTGCCGATTTTGCTCACCTTGAGGCCTGGCCATGTGGTGGAGTCAAGTCCTTCTACTTTGGGAGTGAAGGAAGGAAGGCCTTCTTCTGCCGATCCACCGTTCGACATGATCGACATCTTCCGGGGATCTCCGTTGGCAAGATTGTAAATCTTGTTGAAGTGGTCGAAGTCGACGACGGGAGCTTGAATATGACAAGTGAGGAAGTAACAATTGAGGAGCTGGAGAGAGAGGGAGCCCGCCATGACACGATCTGTGATGCGGACTTCTGCTCCTCGAAACTCGGTGAGAGCACGAAGAAGTATGGTTGACGCGTTGATGCGATCTGTGGTGGTAGCCTTGGCAACAGCGACATCCGCCGCCGAGGTGCCATGCATGAGTCGAGCTTGCTCAATCCTTTTACCGGATCGACTCGGGCGTGGGTATCTCCGAGAAGGAGGAGCGTAAGTCTTTGTACAAACAAAACCCTTGTCTTGGCATCGTGTACAACGGATTTGATGTATTGCGGTACCAGAACCGGTGCCCTTCTGCATTTCCAGCATGGCCAACTCGGCTGTTTCTTGTGAGGAGGAGTTGACGGCGAGAGCTCGACGATCATCGAGATCACATCGAAGGTGTTTCGTGCGGCACTGATCGCAGGTAACTCCTTGGCGTCGAGCTGTCTTTTTCTTGTCTGCAGCCTGAGCGCCACTAATATCCGAATCAGAAGAGCCGCTTGGATTGGGGCCAAAGTCCATCCCTTCGAACGCAGGCAAAGGGAGGGAGGAAGCCAGTAACTGCACCTCCGCTTCGTTGACGCCAATATGACCGGCCTGCAACATCTGAGGTTCGAAATGCGTCTCGTCTTCCTGACGTTGCAAGGCTTGCATGAAGGGTGTTACCTCGAACATAGCCGACTGGTCCAATTGGCGGCCCAAGCTCTCCTCAGCAAGAAAGTGGGTATAGAAGGAAGGTTGTGTCTGCACTGTGGGTGGCGCGGTCGGTGCAGGAAAACCATAGTTCTCACTAGCCAATAGATCGGCCCTTACATGTTGCGGATGGGGTATACCCCAGTTGTCTCCACAATACGGAGTCGAACTTTGTTGTTGTGCGAATTGGTAGCCACCAGAAGCGGAATGCGAGAGCATTTGGTCGTTCAAGTGAAGGGACGGCGAGGTGATGGGATCCGCCAGTACGCTAGGTAGGCTACTTCTTGAGCTAGGATTGAAAGCTACCACTTGGGATAGGGAAGGATGGTATGTGTGATGAGATTGCGAATCAGCCGCCATCGGCGTAGTTACGCTGACCGGTGGCGCAGAGAAGTGGTGTTGTGCTTGATCTAGCTGGGCGGCGGTCATTTGCGGCGGTCGACGATTGTCGTCGAAATCAGAACGCCCTCCGTTCTGCCCGCTGGCTGCCATTGTCTGAATCATGAGGCGCCGAAGTTGAATAGACGCTTCGGTAAAAGGAAAACTCTGAAGCTCAACGCCGACTGATATGATGCTGGCAGAAGGGGCCTAAGGGCTCGATGGCGGTGAAGCCGTAGACCAGGGATCTTGTTCGTTTATGAGAGTAGTCTTCGCGGTGCAAACCGGCTAGACCGCGATGACTAGAGATAAAGAGGACAGTCGAACGAGGGGGACTTGTCGTCCTGTTCGTGCTGTGGGTGGAGCTTTATTTGTGACCGGTGGGGCCTGAGCGGCAGGGAAAGAGACCACGTTGAGAGAGGCCAGCCGGCTGCCTCAGAACAGGCATGGGCCGTCGAAAGCAACAAGGAGGAACGGAGAGCACAGCCTGCCGCTCGCAGGCTACTGAGAGTGTTTGGCAATGAGCCCAGTGGACAGTTGATTGACGTTGCCGCGGGCAGAGTTAGGAATGTCAATCAAGAGCGGTTGTTGCAGTGCAACCCAGGGCCGGAGGAGAAGAGAGGGTGGCAGATCGCTGAAATCCGAAGGAGGAACATGGGTGTATCCCAAGGGTTATTGACCGATTAATTTGTGCTGCTCAACCTGACCTAGCGTAGGTGACCGCCAAGAAGGGGCATCGGAGTTGGACGAGCCGATGGTCGACGGGTTGTTGCCAGAAGAAGAGGGGGGGGCGGGTGAAGGCCAGGTCGAGCGGATCGTGCCAATGTAGGGAGGAGGCTGAGCGACGAGAAGGGACCCGAGACCCTTGCAAGGCAGTCAAGCGCAGAGCCGGAAGTATGCAAGCTTTGCCGTGTTGCCGTAAAAGAAATGTGGGTGCGGTGCGAGAGGATAGCTGGCTGTGCAGCGGCCTGATGGACGAAACCGAAACCGAAACCGACTACCTGGTGAGATTGCTGACGGACGACATGGCAGCGGCTCTGGTTCGGCGTGTTTCGGAGCGTTGATGGTGCTGTGAAGAGATAGAGAAGCTGCCCGGGCCAGGTGGAGAAGCGGATGCAGGCGCTGGCGCTGGGTGGTGACAATAATAATCACAATGGTTTTGGATTGGAGCAAAATGAACGGAGCAAGGAGGCGGGAGGATGTAAATTGCACAGCCTAGACGCGTGCGGCTATAGAAGGTAATGATGGTCTTGCACGCATGCGTAGAACAATGGCTGCGCGTTCTACAGAGTAGCTGCACGAACTTGAGACTCGATGACCCGGTGCGTGCGAAAAACAGCTGCACAGTAGTTGAGCCTGTGCTTAGCCAAGCTTGCCGTCTCCAGCAGGAATGGAATCACTCCACTATCGAACGGGCGACCTGGATCTCAGCAACGCGGCAAGCGCTGCAGGGCGGCAACCGAGTCGGGAAACCTAAGAAAAAGCCGAAACTCGTGCCCACAGGAGAACCTTGATCTCATCGGGCAGCAAGCCAACAGGCACATGAGCAAGGCAAGACAGGCGAACCAGCCAGCAATCAATCCCAATGTACAAGTACTGGGTCTGTCGATCCATCAAGCCATCCAAAAGTGAACGAGCGAGCAGGCTAAGAACTGGAGCAAGCGGTGCTCGCACGGAACGAAGCATGCAAGGCTGTCTGTCCAAGCGGGCAGGCCAGGCAGTCGAATTCGCCGATGGAACGAGCCGTTCCATATTGCGCCCTGACTTCGATTTGGATGCGCACAGGGGCGGAGATTCGACCTCCTTGGCGGCCTGCCCCGCCTCTATTGCTGTCGCTGAGATATACGTAGTCGGCACATAGCGGGCCATTGCTTACATCATCTCTTGCCCTTTCTGCACAATGAGTTTGCACGGTACAAGGTTCTCAGCACCCTGGGGTTTACAAGCTCAAACTTTGGTCGTTACTCTCCCCTGACACGCCGTTGCGCTTGCGGCGACATATCTGTTTCTTTTGTTCGTAATCCAATTTCTGCCAGATCCGACCAAGGCCGATCTGTCGCCTACACCAAATGCTGCCAATTCGGCCATGGCGAGTCAAGGGGTACGCAGGCTTCTCCGCACGATTACACAAAGGCGCTAGCGTGGAGGCAATCTGGCCTAGCACCAGTTGGTTCCGCATGACTTCATTATCTGGTGTCAAGTTGCCGCGCTGTACCTTGTGTGTTTGCTGTAGCGAAGCTGGGACTGCGGGGGGTTCTTTGGAAACTCGCGCTAGTGTAAAAACGATTTCGAATTTTTCGCCATACAAGTCGCTCCGAGGTTCGATTAGAGCCTGGACCTGACCATCTCGGCTGGCTGTCCGTTTCTCACGCTTGCGGTTACCTGCCGCCGTTACCGCCCTTACCTTCCGTATACGGTGTCGGCGTGAAAGATCGATCTTGGTCTATGTACCGTACATCTGTAGCGAGACTCACTAAAAATATACCAAAAGATAGCTTAATTTTCTGTCCCAGCTTTTCCGCAGCGATCGCGTATTGCCGGCCCATCAGCTGATGCAAGAGCACCCCGTGCATTCCCTTTCGGACCGCGTTCCGCTTTCAGCGCACTGCGACTGTCACCCATCGTCGGCTCGGTTGTCGTCACCGGGCCTGCCCTGTGAGGCTAAGCTCTCTGCTTTTACAGCTGCGCGATACGGTGCCTGACCCTATTCCAAGAACACAGTGCGCTGGCAGGTAGTGCAACACTAGGCAGTGTTTCCTTTCACAAGAAAGCTTCATGACACGGTTCTAGAAGATGGCATGGGATGCTGAAGGCTTGCCCTCCCAGCGGGTCGCGGCAAGGGTAGGCGACCGGCCACGGACATGTGTCCGAATCACTTGCTAGCGCCGGTCACGCCGAGTGGTTCCTGTTGCTGTTAACTTCCGGCAAACTTCCGCTCAGGGCCCTGAAAAGAACGAATGAACCGCATGGCAAATACTCGGCCGGATTTTAGAGCCTGCAGGCGCTGCTCTGTTTGCATGCCGCTTGGTTTGGTCACCACTTTTACCTCGGCCGCGGCAATACTCACGTCGCTAGCCTGATTGCACGTCGTTTTGAACACGGGCGGGACCCTGTCGACGTTGGATGCCAGACGCCATCTTGTGGCATCCGCTTGCCGAACCCAGGCTTGAAACCGTTCCATTCACTTTGTTCCACTGTAACTGTGTGAAAAAGGCTGTCATGGTCATGGCAGCCGTTCCCCTTGGAATACTTTGTTCTGTGATCTGTGTCATCCTCATGCGGCTGAGCCCGAGAGTGCATCTGTTTGCATGTGCCGCCGCCTAATATAGAACGCCTTTCCCATTTCGATTATCCGCCAACTGCCACGGGTCAGCTTCTTGGATCCTTCATAGATTGTGCCTTCGCGTAGTAAGATGTATACCATCTGCAGTTTCCACAGCCTCAGCTGGTTCGACTCAAACGCAACCGCAGGTCAGTGCGTCCTTGAAAAGCTGTGCATGTGGTTCGCCGGCGTTGCGGGTCCAGCGGGATGATGTAGGAAAAGTCCAATGAGTCCATTAGGCGTTCCAGAAAAGGTGGAACGCGATGGCAGCGACGGGGCGGCCGCCAATCTACGTCGCGCATCTGGCGAACAGAACTAGCGGCTGTATATGGTAGCGTGCCTGCTAGTACCACCTAGGTCCGAGTATGACACATCGTTCAGCCACAGTGATTTCGGTTACAGCAGCCTACACTTGTGTTTGGTCCCGGTGAGAGCTTGCGGCGTTGTCACTAGAATGCTATACGTTGCTTACAGTGGTTGCAGCGGACGATACTCCGCTCCAACATTTCTTCCATCTCGGCGGCCTCCAGATTGGTTTCCTGCCTTCCTTGCAAGATGACATGGAGTCGACTTCCCGCTTTGCCTTCATCTTGCTGGTTTCGAATATCTCGGTCCATGCTTGATAATTGCTGCTCAGGCCAGAGTCTGGGACTACACTGCTGTGCCTCCACATCGGGGATGCCCAACTCATCCCCGCCCAGCAAGAGGCAATAGCTTTCGAAGCCGATCTGGAGCCCTTCTCCCTTTACGTACGGCCTGCCTGAACGACGCGGGATCCGATAGCCTACCTGAATGATCGCTTGAGTGGCAGTGCATGCTCTGATTACGAACGGTTGCTGGCTAATAGAGCCTCGGCTGGACACGGCTGATTCGAACGAGGCGGTACTTTGGAGGTATACGTCGCTAAATGCCCCATGGGTTGGCATGTTGGCCGGGTATGTGCATGTCTTTGGGTGCTCCGCTTTCTGGTGCGCTTCGGTAACCTGGTGCCAAATGCGAGAGTCAGCCCGTTCCGTCTTGACAACTGTTTGTACGTTCCTAAGCAGGGGTTGCTGGCGCAGCTGGTTGACAAGAAAGTTGCCTGCAATCCCATGCCATCCCAACAGACTGAGACTGCCTATCCGGTGGTTCAAATTTCTCCGAGCATCCGTAACTGTCGCCCTCTCCCTGGCAGGCCTTGTGCCAAGACCCGTGACAGGATCCGATTGCAGAAACCCTAAAACTTCGGAGAAGAGGCGTAGATCCACCAGACTCTCATCCCGCGTCAAGTGCTGGCAGTTACGTAACAGCGGACTGACGTCCGGCACGGAGCAGGGTTCACATTTGGCGTCCAAGAACGGCGGAGCAGCTGATGCTGATGGATCCTGGGCATCGATAAGACCAGTTCCGCGGAGTTGTTGCGCAGCCTGTCTCCATTCTGCTAGGCTGAGCCTATGACCAGGCTCCAAGAACAAAAGTGTTCTGTCGAACTGCTTGAAAGTGGTACGTAGGCTTGCAGACGTTCCATTGCAGACCACGATCAACGAGGCAAGATCTAAGAAGCGCGAGAGATGGAAGAGGACCTCTGGTGGTAGCCTTTCGAACCGCGAGTAGGAACGTACGTCATTCCGGTCCCGGTCCCAATCCATAGCAATGGCATCCGAAGCCTGGTGGGCTGATGCCCTCGCTCTACTTGTGCGCCTGCTTATACTCCTGCGAAGGCTGGTCGACCCGCTTCAACGGCATCCAAAGGTCATCAATGGGAGACACAGTTCTGTAACTCTCTATTGCTGGAAGGAGGCTCTGCCAAAGGTGGGCCGTGGTCGTGCGCAAGTGGAAGAAGGTTTCAGCAATTACGACTCCCGCAACCAGTTTTGATGTTGGAAGGCAGCTAGGTGGAGGCATTAAGCACAACGCCTTCTCGCACGAACATAAAATGAGAACAACACGCACCAACACAACACAGTCACACAGCTATACGAACAGGTACGGTGGCCGTGAGGCCATGCTGTGGTGTGCGTCTGAGAACCGTTAGTTTGCGTCTCACCGTCCGCTCGAACGTGAGTGGTGGCGCACATGCACAGGTAACCATTATGCGATTACGGACCGCTGCTTGCCCGCCCGCCAGACCTGGTGAACTTCTCAGCAGCGGCGCTGTGCTGGCGTCAAGGTGGGTATGCAACCACATGAGGCAGATGTTGCCTACAGGGGGTCTGCGGTGGGAGACTAGGTTGGCGTGAACGACGGCGGCGCGCTACAACTCCGGCTGTGACTGTGCGCCTTGCTCTAACAAGATTCTCTCATCGCTGTTAGGTTGGCATATCGTTATACTCGACCTCGTCCGAGTCGAACCGCATCCAGCCAGACTCAAAGTTACTGCGGTGAGATGGAAGAAAGAAGATGAGGGAGCTAATCAATACATGCTGGTGATGAGAGAGATAGGAGGCAGCGCGTGACTGCGGGCTAGAAAGGGCTGAAGGGAAGCAATACCTGTTCTCGACGCAGTCATGGGTGCTGACCGGGAAAAGGACAGAATTGAGAATGCTTCATTCTCAGAAGGTATCTGAAGACAACTTGTGAAGGTTCTAAAGGCCAGCAGGAAGCATCATGCTCGATGTGATGGCATCCTCAGCAACTTCGATGTCTTCATCCCCGTCATCCTCATCGGCGTCCATCTCATCGTCTTCATCGTCGTCCACCTTGCCGGCAGTCTTCTTGGAGGCAGTTCCGTTGGACTTCCTGTCTCTCGACCACCCGTTGTCACTGGGAGCCCTCAACTTTCCGGCTTGGTTTCCGACAAGCTCCTTCTCCTCCTCGGTCAGATCTATCAGATGCACGCCCTTCTCCCCTTTACTCTCTTCGGCGTCGGCCGCGGACCAATACGCCAAGGGGATAAGTCGGAAAGCGGCCATTTGTACGAGAAGGTGTTTGAGGATCTGTGCTTGGTTCGATGTAAGCGTCTCTCCCTTTGTGCAGACCTTGAACTCTTGCAACAACGTAGGGACGCCGCGTCGAAGCTCTGTTGGCATCTCGAGTTTCCTCAGCTGTGGTTCGACGGGGTGGGGCAGTGTGTCGGGTGGGTTGGATCGGGCCATGATGGGTCCTTCTGGCAGCACCACGGTCTCAGTGGCTTTGGCACCTCCTCGCGCAAAGTCCTCACGCTGATAATCCTTGAACCAGTCAAGCACCTCGGCCGGCGGAGAGTCGGTGAAAAGCAGGCCGACGTCGCCGGACAGCCTCTGGCTAATGCCGCTGATGCCGGTCCTGACCTCCTCCTCCTCGGTCATGCCTAGCGCCAGAGCCAGCACTTTAAGCTTGCCGAAAAAGATCTTGCTTCCCGCCCAGAGGCCTCTCACCTCTTTAAGGTAGTTATTTCGCATCGAACTGTGTCCGAGAATCCAGACGTAGGGGAATTCTTGGGCGGCATCTCGTACCTTGTCGATCAGGTTGGACTTGTCTTCCTTAGTCTTCTTGTCGGTCCTCGTCAGGGACACGATCTTGGATCGCTTAGCACGCGGCATCTTGACAACGGTCTATCTCGATGAAAAGCTGGGTGGTGGACAGAGAGGTCGGCGCGAGATGGTCGCTGGTGCAGCCCCGTAGACTCACGCTTGCAGATCCCACTGCGCTCTCAGGCAGAAATTTGGGAGAAATCACAAAATCTCGAAATTCTTCGCGACCCTTAAGCTCAGCGTCTGCCATTTTTCTTCTTTACGCTCGACTCGTGCTGACATTGGCTTACGTGGCTACGAATTTTTCTTGCTCTCTTTTTCGGCTTCCGCACAACAACAGCTGCAGCTACTCAATCATTTTAGAAGAAGCACTGAAAGCACAAACGTAACAGTCAGAGGTGTGGGAAAGCGAGCTCTTGGCTCTCCACTCTGCCCTCCTCCTTACACACCCACCTCACCAGGGGAGCTTTGCAGTCAAGATGGCGCCAACTGACACGGCCAACATGGATGCACTCGAGAAGAGCCTTTGTGACTTTTCTGGTTCAAGCCGTCTGGACCAGCGGTTTCGGTCTTTGTTCACGCTCAAGGGGCTAGCGTCGACTTCTGATGCGCACATGGCTAAGGCGATTGCCATCATCTCGGCCGCGTTCGCCGACGACTCTGCGCTACTCAAGCACGAGCTTGCCTACGTCCTTGGGCAATTGGAGGATGTCCGCGCGCTGCCCACCCTGCAGAAGGTGTTGGCTGATCTGAGCGAGGATGCCATGGTGCGCCACGAAGCGGCGGAGGCGATGGGTGCCATTTCCGACCCCGCTGTCTTGCCGCTGCTGCGGCAGTTCCAGTCCGATCCGGATGTGAGCGTCCGCGAGACGTGTGAGCTAGCCATTTCCAAGATCACCTTTGACAACTCGGAGGAAGGCAAAGCGCTTCGGGCGTCCAATGCCGCGGCGAAACGGGCGCAAGAGGAGAGCGGTTCGGGCGGTGTTGAATCTGCCTTCAAGCCTATCGATCCGGCGCCGGCGATGACTGCTGCTGGGAGCAAGGCGGCGGCTAAGGCGGAGGCGGAGGGTGCGCTGTATGATGCAGCGCATGTGCCAGTATTTCGGGAGGCTCTACTGGACCGGGGTCTGTCGCTGTTCGAGCGGTATCGCGCCATGTTTGCGCTGCGCAATGTCGCGCATGGCGGCGGTGCGGGCGCGGTCGATGCGGTGCTGGCGCTCGCGCAGGGCCTCGAGGACACCAGCGCGCTCTTCCGCCACGAGATCTGCTTCGTCTTTGGCGAACTCTGCCACCCCGCCTCGATCCCCAGCATGCTCGCCGTGCTCAACAACACCCACGAACACGAAATGGTCCGCCACGAGGCAGCCGAAGCCCTCGGCGGCATCGTCGAGGACACCGACAACCCCTCCCCCGCCCAGCAAAACGACTACTCCCTCGTCCTCGACACCCTCTCCCTCTGGGCCAACAACAAGGACGCCCCGCGCGTCGTCCGCGAAAGCTGCATCGTCGCCCTCGACGAGCTCGCCTACAACAACGACCCCACGCAGTTTCACCGTCTAGAGCCCTCCCCCGCCGCATAGTCCCCGCCTCCCTTTCTCCCCCTTTCGCGCCGCCCTGCATTCCCGCTGTCGCACCGGCCAGTTGTACCATAGTCTCGGCCCCTCTCCCCTAGCATACTGCTTCGCGCCCACCAGTTTTCGCAGCGTGGAGCCGATCCGCGTCAAATTTGCTTTGCTTGGCGATAACTAGAGTACAACATACAGATAAGAGAGCTAGGCGACAAAGGACCGTCAAAGAGGTAAGGGGCCGGGAAAATGCTAGAACAGGTCAACGGTAGATACAGCACAAAACAAGGGTGAGAGATTTGCCTCAAAAGGTATAGGGTATGTGAGGTGTCTGCGTCTCGCAGAGTAGCGGAGGAGACAAGTTGAGATTGGCACACCGGTGCCGGCACGCCCCATCTACATCAGATCATCATGGCGCTCTCAGTGTTGGCGGCTTGTGTGCCACTCGAGGTCTCTGCTGGCGCAGAGCCGATCCCGAGAGGTCCTTCGAGATCCAAGCGGGGGAAGTCCCATTTGCCGGGACCGGTGGGCCCCAAGAGATCTTCGCAGTATTTGAGCATGTTGATGAGCTGCGGCAGCTTGGGATCCCTGCCCTGGCTTTGAGAAGCCAAGATCGCTGCATTTAGCTCGCCGGCTGTCTTGAGCCTTTGGCTAGGCGCCAGGAGCTCTGCGATATGCGCCGGTGCGGCAAGGGGACCAGAGGCTGCAGGAGCGTTAGCTTTCGGTACGTCGAAAGCAAATAGAGCCATAGTTCTTTCCAACTCGGGCAGGAGATCCGGATGTTCTTCACCACGTGGGGCGAGCTCTTCAGCCGCAAAAGAAAGCGCTTCGTTTATCAGTCCGTTTCGGATCAGCTCTATGAGCCGCTGCTGCTGGAGGTGAAAGAAGAGGAGAGGATTGTTGTCCAGAATCTACAACAGCAAAAAGCGAAAGATAAGACACAAAGTCCATCAGCAACTCGATAACACTGCCAAGACAGATCAGTGACAAGAGGTGAACGACTTTGTAACGCATCAGAGATAGAATAATATGGTGTAAAGGAGTATCCGCACATAGACTCCCACTGGAGCCCGTTGCTAAGCGTGGTGCATGAGGTTTGTCATCATATGAGGTCAAGGGCGAGAACCTCGACGGCGCGGGCGTCCCCTCTTGTCACTCTACTGGGTAATGGCATGCTTACCTCTGGGTCAAGCTCATTGACGCGACCGATGACATCTTCAATGTCTCCTCGCTGGATAGCGCCCCGGATGATCATGCGATTGAGAATGCTATCAGAATCGACGAATGGTTTGAGGCCGCTTTCCCTACTGAAACAGTCAGCGGCATCCTTGTAGCCTTCAATGACCAAATAGTCCATGACCAAACGGTTTAGGTCACTAAAGCACGACGAAGCATTGGCAAACTTCCATGTCAGTCGGCTGTTCAACTTTGTGAAGCATGCTCAGTAGGCCAGCGGCTGCAGCACACGCATATCTAGTCTCGGCGCGGCAGGATTGGTGGTCGTAGCTTGGGTTCAGTTGGCATAAGTAAATTAGGTTTCCTCATAAGAATAGGAGAGATTCCCACTTTGCGTTAAGTCTCATCAGATAGACAAAGCTAGATCCCCTGCGCCGAGCGCATATCCTGTTGTAGAGTTGACGACGGGACCTGTTCTGGCGACTTACTCTTTCAACACGTTGATCGAATTCAGTTGGCGCTCCCATTCGGATTTCTTCAGAACGTTCTTGGACATGCTGCTGTTGGTTCACTTGGGGCCGCGATGTTAGGAGTAGCTTGTACGTGGAGGTGATCTCCGTGTTGATAATACGAATGCAAACAACGGAACCGGCGGTTGGTGGGTTGGATGGTTGAGACCAGACTCTTGCAGGCTTTTTCGGAAGCCCGGAGGCGACCTCGAGGGTGGTCGGTGGTGGGAGACGAAGAGAGCCTGGCCGGCCACGCTATGTCTTTGCTCGTAGTCCTGGTCCAATTCGGAGGCAAAGGAAAATTTTCGTGGACATGCAAGCAGGAGCTGAGGAAGGAAAGGAAGAGGTGGGGACTGTGATTGGTCAAAGCTTTGGCTGCTGCGAGTTGGTTGTGCAGAAACCCGCACAAGTCACAAGCGTATCTGAGAGCGGATCCGAGTTTTGGTTCAATGTGAGATTGCAACAAAAATGCCTCTGAGAGGTGAAGGCTCGACATTCGCAGTAGTTAATTCGATCACTGCGCAGCCGCTCATTCGCGCCCCCACACGACTCAGCCGGATGTGCGTAAAGCGTTGGAAACTTCTTTATCCTCTCTTGTTGCTCTCCTACCATCATACCACTGTTGCTTCCGTCAATAACCGCCAAACCCGGCGTCATCAAGTAGCTGGCTGTGGGTCGTGTCAAATACACTCTTCCTCTCGCAAACCGATCAGGCATCGTTGAAACGTGGTCTTTCCTCCCTCCTGTTGTAAACTCCAGCTTCCTCTGTATTCCCTTCTAGTCCTTGCCTCTGGTCCGCTCTTCAGTCCTTGTGCAGTGCAGCTGCAATCTTCAGACTGTAATTCTTCCTTGTTCACAGAGAGTTGATGTTGGTGAATAATAGAACATTTCAGTCGCTTTGATTGACCCTCTTATGATCGCTTGACAGAGATCACAGTAACAGCCAGCACTCGAAACGAGAGTCGCCGAGACGTAACGACAACACACCATTTCTTCAGTCCTATCTATTTTCAGGAAAGCAATAGCTACAGTGTCTTCTTTTCTGGGACACATCGAACGAGTCAAGCCCAGCTGTACTTGTCCTTCCTGTTGAAGGCGGCTAGTATACCTTGGTCTTCCTACCGCATCCCGATCATAGATTCATCACTTATCCATTTACAGACTGCTGATCAAAATGGCCTCAGCATCTGTCTATTACAAGTTCAAGTCCCAGAAGGAGCCGTCTCGCATCACCTTCGACGGTACTGGTATATCGGTATGGGACCTCAAACGAGAAATCATCCTCCGAAACAAGATGGGACGAGGCACGGATTTCGATCTCGGTCTCTACAATGCCGACACGAATGATGAGTATAAGGACGACAACTACCTCGTCCCAAGGTCGACACAAGTTGTAGTGCGGCGTTTGCCTCCCGCCAAGCCTGGCAGAGGGACTGCCCAGAATTATGTGGCCGACGTAAACGGAGGCGCGGATTCGTCCGGTGCCAGTCGATTTGCGAGCAATGCGAATGCTTCTGGCGTCAAACCAACCGATTCCGTCTCAACTTCGTACAGAGGTCCTATGACCATGAGATTTGATGGTAGTAGGGAACCCGGTGCCGGTCCTTCAGTTATGGGATCTGCTTCAGGCTCGCAACAGTCGGCGGCGGCTGTATCACTGGACCCAGAAGCTGCGGAAGCAGACAGGATTGCAGCCATGTTTCAGGCTACAACGGCTCAGTGGGACGAAACGCAAGAGAAGATGTCGCACGCCACTTATCGAGATCGATCGGGCCAAGCTCGTCGTGGTGGTCCACCTAGACCTATGGCTATGCAGCGTCCACAAACCGTCCCTGACCGTCCTCCCCCCGTGGGTTATATCTGCTTCCGATGTGGCAAACCCGGCCACTGGATTCAGGATTGCCCGACCAACGACGACAAAGAGTTCGACAATCGTCCTCGCTTTAAACGAACTACAGGTATTCCCAAATCCATGCTTAAGACCGTCGAACAGCCCACTGAGGAGGATCAGCGGGCTGGCGTAATGCTTACCGCCGACGGCACTTATGTGGTGGCGCAAGTGGACCAGGAATCTTGGCGGAAGAATCGGATCCGGAGCAAGCCTCTGACGCAGTCAGATGTCTTTCAATCCACCCCTTCTGACACCTCGCTTGCCTGCCCGCTCTGCTCGAGGCTCCTGCGAGATGCCGTAAGGACGCCCTGTTGCAGTACCAAGTATTGCGAAGAGTGCATCCAAACCCATCTTCTCGAGCATGAATTTACCTGTGCCGAGTGCGACAAACGGATTGCCGACCTTGAGCAGCTCACGCCAGACGAAGAGACGAGAAAGCTGGTGAGGGAGTATATCAAGGAAACCATAGAGCAAAGCGAAAAGGAGATTGAAGAAGACGCCAAAGGCGACGGGGAGCACATCCACGGGTCGCAACCTGACGTGCAGCGTGAAACAACAGCCAAAGCGGGGTCAGCTTCGCCCCGCCAACGTACGCAAAGCCCGAGCGATTCGCGAAATATAAAAGACGAGGAAGTTCATGAAGATGGGAAACGCTCGAACGAACTTGCGTACGGCGAAGGCGGTGGCGCGGTGGCGATGCCAAACGGAGGGCAGGGAGGTGCGAGCTTCAACCCGCAGATGGTACAGCAGATCATGGTGATGCTCCAGAATCCGCAACTACCTCCTCCCATGCGTATGCAGCTACAGATGCAGTTGCAAATGCAACAGTTTGCTTTCATGCAGCAGATGCAGGGTGGTGGCGGGATGAATGCTTCGATGATGAACGGAGGCATGGGCATGTCCACTATGGGTATGATGCCCACTGCCGGCATGAGCTGGGGCCAGCAGCAGGCGGCTCAGGCGACAAATCCCTTCACGCATCGGGCTCCGCCCACCAATGAACACAGCGCGTATCTTAGAGTGCCGGTCAACCAGACTCGGACCCGGACCACGAACGGCAAGCGTGAACGGCCCACCGACTTTGTCGAGGTGGGTAGTCGTGGTGACGGCAGCAAGTCCACCCGCACCGACTGAGCAGCCATCCATGCAGCGGCCTCCTTGTACTCGCCACCGCATTGCACTACATCAAGCAACTAATTCTCTACACTCAGCCATGCCGTCATGCAATAAGATCTGATTGTTACAACAACGTCTGAGCCCTTCGCACAGACGCTGGTACCCTATTGTACTGCAGTCGCTCCACCGTGCCGCACCCAGTAAGACTCACACGGATGGATATATCTTAAAAAAGCATCTATTGTTCCTGAAAAATAAGGGGAAATCAACCACAAGATTTAAGCACGTCTTCGTCTACAGTCTGACAAGCGTGTAAGATGCGTTGGAGCGCGAGTTTTGGTGGGTGTGTACGTGTGGCTCGGGAAAGCGGGCTAAGGGCCGGCGTCGGTGCCAAGCCATTTAGCGCGCTTTGCGTAGGCACGGATGGCCGAGAAGTACTGGTCGTCGACCTCGTGTCCGCGGCCGGCGGCAATCTTGAGGATGGCCTGGTTAACGCCCTTGGCGCCGAGGATGTCGACGTGGTCGCCGGTGGACTCGCCGCCGCGGAGGTCCATGGCCTCGGGACGGTGCTTGAGCTCGTGGGTGATGACGCTAATGTTGGCAGGATTCCACTGCGGGTATTTCCAACCTTCGGCACACATGGCGCCGAGCGAGAGCAGCGAGACCGTGCCGTCGCCCTCGCCCATCTTGCAGCCAGCGCGCACCTTGGGCAAGGCATTCTCCTTCTGCACAACGTGATCGATCCAGCTCAGCCGCGCTGTGGGAAAGTCCAGAGCCGGCGTCCGCGACACGTCAGGGCATTCCGATCCAAAGCAGCCGGGCTCATCCATCTGCTCGCCTATCAAGCTTTCCTGGACGTACTCCCCACGCTGGTACCAATAGGAGCGCTCCGTCGGTTTACCAACACCGTAGATACAGTAGAGCTTCATGCTCGGTGCATACGGCAACGTCGCTTCGAGCGGATTGCTCCATTTGGTGTGGTCTGCGTTATTGGCTTGCAGCTTGGCCGCGTCTCTCTCAATGCCATGGGAGTAGTTGGCTGCCAGCATCCTTTGGAAAGAGCTGGGTGCATGTTGTAGTAAGTAATTGTGAGCCGCGGTCGCTGTGAGATTCTCCTTCACTGTAGTCTGATCGAGATCATGCTGGTCCGTGCCGGGCTGCCTAAAGCTATAGATGTGACCGTGAGTGTCCTCGGCGCCGTCTTCGTCATCGGGAGCCCAGGTGTGATTGCCCCAGATATCTTCGCCACCCTTGATCAGCATGCTGGCGCCGCCGGCCCATGTGCGGAAGAGTCTGGCCCTTTCGCTCCGGCTGAAGAACTTCTCCAGCAGATAGGCGGCGGCAGGCGGAACTTCCACAGTGTCACGCATCTCTCCCGACAACATGACCGCCATGGCTTTGGGCACGCCGAGGAAGGTCCCGGCAATGGAGGTAAACGCCTCGATATGATCTTCGACCCAAGTCGGCCCTCCATTGCCGTAAAACGGTCCTTGGGCCTCGACCCACTTCAAAAAGTAGAAAAAGACCGAGCTGCCCATCGAATGCGCCACGATCACCGTCTTCTTGCCGAACAGAGCCTTGTTCTGTTCGATTTTGAGCTTGAGCCTAGTAAAGTATTTGTCGCGCACCTCCAGATTATAGTAACTCAGACGCCAGTCGTAGCTGGCTAGCGAAAGATTGTTGGTGTCGTAGCCCAGCACAGCGAGATTCTCGATGATCTTGCTCCAGATCCAATATCCGGCGGCGAAGAAGCTAGCCGCATCTAGCCCTTCTGCTGCTCTGACTCGAATGCCCGGCGGATCGAGACCGGTCTCGGGATCCAAGGAAAGATGCTTTACCCACATGTCCTTTTCAAAGACAATGGTCCGCATCATGGTGGTGGTTCCCCATAGCCGCTTTCTGAAGTAGCCGGCCGACTTCTCGTCAGTGGTCCAGCTTTCCAGCCCAGTGCTGACAATTCCAGGTATTAAGACGACAGGATGATCGGCCTTATACCCGTTGCTCAACAATTCCCTCCCGACACCAAAGTCTTTGTTTTTGAACCACTCGCGCGAACGGGAGAAGAGGTTGTCGCCCATGTCGACAAACTCCTTGGGCATACCGATGTCGAGCGAGGGGAAATCAATGCCAAGCCCATCGATCTGCTCATCCAACAAGGCGCGCAACCCTTGCACGTGTTGTGCCATCTGAACGTTGCGGGAGGCGAGGACGGCGATGGCGGCTCCCAGAATGGTCCCAAAGACGAAGAATAGACGGCGATACCGCATCAGACCCTTTTTGACCGGAACATCCTCGCTATCGTGACGCAAGAAAGGGATTTCCGACAGGTCCAGTTCGTGCCATGGCGTCCCTGGTGCCGCTACGCTGTAGTTGGCATGTCCCCTCAACGATGGCCGTTTCACTTTCTCGAGGATAATGCGTTCGGGAGGTGTAGTCGAGCCATCGGAACGGCCTCCATTCGGACTCGTGCCATGGGTCTGAGAGTGGCCATCGGAGCCACGGCCGATCTGGTGGGCTGTCGTGGTGCTGTCGCTGCCATCGTTGCTGGCGCGATTTCCCTTTCGGCTCTTCCGATGATTCATATTGGCTTGCTGCTGCCCTCGTTGCCGCTACTGCACGCAGACAGCACCGTATCCACAGCTGGCTAGCGCCCCGTTCCTCCGCGGGAAAAAGTGATGATGGGACACACCGATAGGCCGTAGTGCTGCTGAGTGGTCGTAAAACAGCAAGGATCAACACTCGCTTCGCGCACTTGTCAAAGTGAAAGTATAATCTCGGCGCGTCGTCGGGTGGGATTTACCGAAGCAGATGTGGTGAGTTCGTAATCCTGCATCCTGCTGCGTCGGCTTTGACTGGGACTCGTATGTAGATCGTGGCTGGTGAGGTGTTGCCCTGTCGATACTTGTTAAGTCGGCAAGACTCTTATTGGTTTGGACCCTGGCGCAGGATTTGGGCTTGCTCTGATAAGCCGTCGGCCCACTTCCGAGAGGCCAGATCGACTGTCAAAGCTGCGCTTCGAGGCTGAGAGCATTACTGATCGCGCTGGATTGTTACCGTCGCTAGTACATTTCAGAGCCTGGTCGCATCGCTTCCATCAGAAGGCAGTCACAGTGGCAGTGCCAGGCAAGTTGTGTTTGCTGCATCGCGCTGAAGACAAAAATCACGTCTCGAAATCGGAAATTATAGTTGGCACTGGCAGTTACTCTGAGACAAGACCGCCTGTTGTCCCATCGACCGCCACACCGCTTCTATACCAAAACCCATTGACAGCTCTTGCCTTCACATTGGCAGGTGTGGCTCTAACCAGACTATCAGTACCTTCTTTGCTGTTCGTGGCGGACGCGGTATCGTAGCGTCACCCTGGTACGGTTCCACAATGTTCCTTCAGACCTGAACCACCACGCGGATCTGCCAATACCCACGCTTGTCCTGGTGATCAAGCTCCATTACCAGCTCCCGAAGAGTACGTGCCACCGCGGCTTACTAGCAGCCGCCATGCAGGTTGTGATTCCAGACCTCGACGACAAAGAGCTCTTTGCTCCACCACGGAAGCTTCACTCTCCGGCTGGCTCCGGAAGCGGCTCATCCCCATACGCCAGCGGCCGCGCTTCGTTCGATGACCTGGCATCTTCGACCAGCCAACAACTTCGCAATGTCACCAGCGCTAGGTCGGACAGCTGGGAAGATACAGCCGCTTCTCAACGTTTCAATCATCCCGCGACCTACAACTCTTCGCTTCCATCGTCCGACTCTACTGGCTCTGGTTTGCCCGGGGGCCCTTTTCGTGGCGCTGCGCTGGGCTGGCACGGTAGATCTGGTAGTGGCACCAGCGATTCATCGGCTGGTGGCATTGGCGGTTTAGGCTATCGCGTGCCAAACTACAGTACAGCCCTCTCCTCCACCAATGCGTCTGCTGCTAGTGCCGGGGCTCTACATCCACCGTACGCCGGTCACAGCTCTGCCGGATTCAGCTTTCCCAATGAACCCAACTACTTCTCGAAGCCTCGTTCCAATGCGCGGAACCGGACAGTAGAAAACGACGGATACGCTGGCGAGTACTGGCCGACCACCCCGCGAGAACAGCCCAGACTCGACATCCCTGGGCCTGATTCCGATGCTGGCGATGTGACCGCTGGATACAGGTCAGGTCTGTCAACGCCACGACCGCCTGCAGCTTCGGCGCAATTTTCGTCACAGTATGCTCTGCCTTCTCCCGGATTCCAGTCCCCAACAAGCGCCTCCTACCAACATCAGCACATCCACGAATATAGCAATAGCTTCACTTCTTCACCATCAAAAACGCCGAGTCATTCTACTAGTGCATCTCGATCTTCTAGATACCAGCATGCACCGAGCGGCTCTTATCACTCCGATTCGATGTACTCTGTCGGTGCCGCCAGTAGCTCCGCCAGCGGATCTACTCACCATCAAAGCGGTCCGACTATTTCCCTCCCGCCTGTACCGCCACTTCCCTTTGCTAGCGACAGCCTCTACAGCGAGATGCCCGTCACCCCTGGAGGCCATACCAACAATGCCGCGTTTCATATGCCTCGTGCCATGGCGAGCACCACCTCTTTCGACCAGTCCGAGCACGGAAGCCCCCAAAAAGGGGCGCACAAACCGTTACGAGAAGATGGCTATGCCAGAGGGCAACCCTACGCCGAAACAGCCGAAGAGACTTCCAGTGCAGACTTTAGTCACACCGGTCGTATACAACAAACTCGACGCGGCGTGAACGCGTCAGCCTTCAGGCCTTCCAGTCCCGGACGTCCAACAGCTCTGGCCGTCAGCCTCGGCGCGGAGGGCCTCGGTCAGCTCCCTCCAGGAATCGGCAGCACGGATCCACAGGCGCCCGCCGAATATGCATTGAATATCCTCATGAGCCGTTTCATCACGATTGCTAATGCCAAGGTCAGACGAGCTTTGGATTCCATCCAGGACCATCATCCTGCCCACCTCAGCTCCCTTGGTCCCCAGGACGATGCACTGTTCGGCTCCCTTTGTGAATCGCTGGCGCATATCTCGAAAAATAGTGCGGCATCTGTTATCCGGAGTCTCTTTCGATGGAAGACCATCACAATCGAGGCAGACGTCGACGCGGACCTAGTCCGCCGGCTTCTAGCATCAGCGCAAAACGTTCAGACTCTGAATACCGGCACAAAGGACATCGCTGCGTACTCCAGTCGCCGCAAAGAGCTATTGGCAATATTTTTGGTGACCGAGGCTCTCAGTGTAATCGCGAAAGCTATTTCCAGGGGCAGTCTGGGAGAGGCACAAGCCACTGAGCTCGAAGAAGAGACTTTCAGTATGCTTCTTGCCTGTTCCAGGGAGAGAGACAAGGATCGAACTCTACCGAGGCCGATCACCCAAGTACGAGAGGTCTGTTTCGAGAGGGTCTCGCAGCTTATTGGGGAACTGTCTCGTACACGATTCGTCTCCATCAGCGACCGTTTCGTGGAAATTTTACAGCAGTCTACAAAGGCACCAGCTAGCAAGGCAGTTGAGGATATGCTCATTGCTGCCATTCACAGCTTGCGGCATCTCAGAATCACCGTCTACCCGATGGAGCTGTTTGAAGAAGGCGCCGACTTCGTCGAAGAGCTGGCCCGTCACTTCGCGCAGTGTCACGGTTTCCGGGTCAAGACAAGCTTTGCAGAAAGCTTCGTCCATCTGATGCTGCCTGTGGCTCAATCAGCTTCCGCAGAGGTGAACCACCCCACCTGGATCAAAGCAATCGATACCATCTGGCCAAGAATGACGGCCATGGCCACCAAGCCTCGTTATTGGAGTATGGCCTACCCACTTAACGTATCTTTGCTGGCCGTATCGCCGGAGGCGAAACTCACAGCCAACTGGTTTGTATGCCTTGAAAGTGGTGTGGCCAAACTGAAGGATCGCGTAAACAGGCCGATTGTCCTCAATGCGGCGGTTCGCTTGCTCTGGGCTTATGCGTTTCGGTGTCATGAGAGCCACACCAATACGAGCAAGAAACTAGAAGCGTTTTTCCGCATCTGGTTTCCGCCAAACCGTCGGACCATCCACCCGACTGAACTTCCTCCGGATCCCTTTATCATGATGGTGCATTTTGTGCTCTATCGCCATTTTGACTTTGGCAAGGAACTTGTGCTCCAATTCCTCTGCCACTCCGCCCTTGGGGGCACCACACTCTCGCTTCAACCGGACGTCTTGAGCGGGCCACGTATGACGATAGCCATTCGAGCCATATTGCTGACGTTGGACACTTATGTCAAAGGAGCAGCTCCTTCTTTCCCGCAAGGCGCTGATTTCAACCGGTATGAGTTCGAAACTCTGCCCGAGGGTTGCGGGGACGATTTGCCCGAAAGCTTCAAGTTTCCGAAGGCCGACATTGGAGACGCTCAAAACCAGTTCAACGATCTGATTGGTAAGATAGCGCTCCTCTGCGATCATCAAATCAGTGATATGACGATCTTTGATGGCAGGACGCACCTCTCGAGTCGGTCATCCGCTAGCGGGTCTACCTTTAGCAGTGAACGAGCTATTCTCGAAAGGGATGGCTATACGTGGCGATTCCATTACGATGCAAACCTCATGGCTGCTTACCCCCGTGAGAGTCAGACCTTCTGCGATTTGCTGCGAGCATGTTTCGAGTCTTGGCCGCGTTGCCTTAGCACGAGCATCTCTTTCTCGAGTGCGCTAGGGATTCTTTTCCGCGCCCATTTCAGCGCCGATCCTGACCTCAGCCGAGCCTCTGCTCGGGCACTGAAGCGTATTGCTCAACAACGCCCAGGTGGATCTTCTGCGGTTGTCTCCGGATTCATGCGATGGATCTTCCGTATCGACACCGCGTTTTGGGAGATCCATACCAAACAGCTTCTCCTCATGCCAAAAATCGAACAAGCGATCCGGCTTTGGATTGATTTCCTCAACATATGGCTTGCAGAGCTACGGATACAGAACAATCAGGCAGATCAAGGTCAGCCAGGGACGAAAGGGTTCGAGATGGAAAGGACCAGCGCTTGGGCCCTCATCGATGAAGTGGAAGCCTATGCCCTTTTCCTACTTTGTTCCGCTTCGAGACCGCTTCGATCTCTTGCAATAGAGGTTCTTGCCATGGTCGCTGTCCTAGACGATGCCTTCTTATCTGCTGCTCGAAGGATTGCGATGGAGACCGCGAGGGAACAAGGCGCAGAGGAGGAACCGACACGGCTCGTCCATCTGCTCAAGATGCCATGCCAAGAATTCCTCGACTCCAACGACCCTCACCTCAGCTCACACCAGATCAATCATCTGGCCAAATGGAAGTCTCCTGACCGAGCCACTTCGCTCAAAGTGATTGCCGAAAGCGAGAGGGAGGTTGAACAAGCTTTGTGGTCCAGAGCGTTACCACTCTTCCTTCGGATGAGTCTGGAACGCTTTCCGACCACGGTAGCCGTATTCCGATCATATATCACCAATCGAGTACTGGAGATGGACCATGTTGCCGCATACGCTGCAGATATCTCCAATCGTGCACCAGTGCAGACCATGACCAGTGCAACCATGAGCAAATCCCAAGCCTCCGCTGCTGCTTCTGCCGCTGCTACTCTCCATAGCTCGTCATCCATGGCTTCACTTCGAGACACTGCGACTGCAGCTTCATCTAGTCCGGCCGAGTATACGCTCATGGCACAGCATTGGCGCTTCTACATCCTGGCTCTTTGCACCACAACAACCTCAACGGAGGGATCCCGAGGCGGCGTCGTCGGGAACCATCGCCGAAAGCTGAGCGAGCCAGAGGCGGGGGATCGTATGATTGCCGCTAGAGACCTGTTTCAGAAAATGGTCCCCTTCCTGGCCTCGGATAAAGAAGTATTCCAAGAGGCTGTTGCGTTTGCCCTGGGTAACATCAATGAGAACCACTATGTCGCGTTACTAGAGACGATGCAGTCGCTCAATGGGACCTTGACGGATGACTTCAAGGTGCGGTCGGTTGCCCGGACCGGGCTCAAGAGAAATCGACGCCTCGACAGGCTTCGTACTGCTCTGGCTCACGTCTTGCAACTGACTGCTCCGCATATGGAGGACAACGACCATCTGAGAAACGGCAAGGTCCTGGCAATTATCTTTACTTGGGTGAAAGAGACATTCACCTTTCTCATCGACAGGGAAATTCGCCAAGACTGGGAGTTTCATCGACTGCGACGATACTTCTGCGGAGTTACACAGCAGTTCTTCGATGGACTTGCGAAGATAGGCTCAGCTGAATCGTACTTTCCCTTTGAGTTTCGCTTGCGCATGTTCAGGGTCTTCCGCGACTGGCACTCCTACAGCACAATGAGCGAAGACGGTAGGAACAAGCTCGCCAATCTGCTCAGCGCTGCTGCAGATCAGCAGAGGGACGACCGATCAAAGGAGCAGGCGGTCAAAACGCTGAACTACGAGACTCAGGCCCTATCGTATCATGCTGGGTGCGCTATGGCATCGCTCTGTCAGGGAGTCATATCCATGGTCGGCGGACCAGCGCCTGCACCTATGGCTGGCTCTTCGCTCGAAGCTGGATCTCTGTTACACTGGTTGATAAGCCTCTTTGCTACGAGCGACGAGAAGAATCATGGAGTGGCCCGAAAAGCGCTCCGCTCTTTGCTGATATACAACGACCAGAACTTCACGTTGGTCAACAGCGCTGTTGACCGTTGCATCACAGAGCCGGATCGAGCGGTAGGCAAGAGAAGCTTCTTCATCACAACAGCCGAAGTTGTGATCGAGAAAGAAGATTTCACGATGCCGCTGCACATGATTTTTTGCCTTGGGCTTATCAAGCTTGGCCATCCCGATGCAGGCATCCGCCGCAAGGCCTTATCTGCACTGGATCATTGTGGAAGACGCTTTGATCACAGCTGCTCTCTTGCCGACTTCGAAATCGGGGTGTCCAGCCCTTTGCCGGTCATCTATCTGCACGCTCAAAGATCCGTCAACTCGTATCTAGCACTTCACTTTGACGGTTTAAAGACGGCCATGCTGTCTGAATTTACACATCGGATGCCCTTGGTCGAAGGACCTCGGCGTACTATGACCATCAGCCTTATACCAGAGTGGCTTCACGGTCTAGCCATGCACAGTCTTTCGCCAGGTTCAGTGGCATACGTTGAGCCGGAAGCCCTCTATCGAACGTACCTTAACTTATCAAATCTGTTCTGTCTTACTATCAGCTACGGGAACGAACATATCTCTGAAGTTCAAGATCTTTGGCACAGCCTCGTTACAGCATCGGAAGATTCTCATACAGCGGATGCGGTTATATCGTTTCTGATCGATCAGGCCCTTCACTTCCGTAACCAGGAGGTAGTGAGCTTCGCCAAGAGCGTGATATCTTGTTTCTGCCATTCAATTGCTGGTCCTCATGTCATAGACGAGCTCTGCTCTATGATCGAACCAAGCAGGATGATACAAGTCCCTCGAGTAGCGCCGGCGCCCGCACCCGATCCAGACCACCGCCACCTCTATAGAGCGGACCTGACGCGCTTGCTGCCTGGACCCGAAAGCAATCTCACCTTTTCGGCAGGGCTGCTTGCACTCCTATACGTCGGAGAATTGATCTGTGAACGGCGGGAACAGTTTGAACCGTATCTTTCTACTCTACTCCACGCTATCTTCATGCACATCGACAGCCGTTCAGCTTTTGTCCGGTCTCAGGTGACTGAGCTGTTCGAGCAGCTTATGCGCTGCTCGGTCTCAGTTAATCCCAACCACAACGATGATCCCGAGGAGACAAGCTCCGCCAAAGCGCAGGTCGAAAATATGTTTGGACGCCGTACGTTTGCGGTCTGGATTGCCGATCCGGAGAAGCACGACATTGATCCGCACTATAACATGCCGACGAACCTGCTCAAGACAGCCAAAGATACGTTGGCACTGCTCGAGCTTTACTTTCCTGAATTCCGGCAGAATTGGGGCTCAGTGGCATTGTTATGGGCGGCTTCCAACCCCATTCGACACATGGCATGCCGGTCGTTTCAAATCTTTCGGGCGCTGTGTCCCTCGGTCACACCCAGCATGATGGTTACAATTCTGGGAAGACTCGCGGACACCGTGTCAGATCACAAGCCCGAGGTTCACCGATTCACATTGGAGGTACTGTATGCTCTCGAGCTGGTGGTGAAGAACTGTGAGCCTACGGATCCCGACTTTTTAGCGCAGACGTGGTGGGCCACTCTGGCTTGCCTTTCGACGGTCAACGAGGAGGAATTCGTCGAATCCGTCATCATCCTGGAATGCATCGTTACAAGGCTGGACATTGGATCCGCAGAGGTCATTTCGTCTCTCGTCCAGCGATGTCCTGAAGGCTGGGAGGGGGACATTGGCGTGCTGCGTATCCTGGTATCGCGTGGCCTTCGTTCTTCTGCCACGTCAGCGGTGTCCTTTCGTCTCATGGCGAGGCTGGCCAAGTGTCACGATCCTGCCCTCGTCGATTTCGACGACAAAGCCAGGCTTGGCTATCTGTTTGTTGGCGCGCTTCCTTGGTTCTTACAGGTTACAGAGGAGCATTTGCAGACATCAGGAGGTGCTGGCCCAAGTAAATCTGACCCCCGCGTTGCTACAGGGGGAAGTGGGGCAAAGAAAGCAGCCGCCAGTGGAACCAACGCGTCAACATCGGTGTCAGTGCTATCAGCAATCGAAACTCAAGCTGTTATAGAAATGGCCGGCGATCTGGCAACGATCGCTGGCCGCCTGGAGATGCGCGATCTGGAGAGGGTATCGATCTCGATCTCGCGCTCGCGCTTCAGAACCAAGGATGACTTGGTACGACAGGCAATCAACTGCATCCGCAGTCACTATCTACCCGAGCATGGACCGGAAATGGCGGTCTTGCTCCTCGGTGTGGTTCTCAATAGCAATGAGTGGATGCGGAGGCAGGCGATGCAGATCCTCAAAATCTTCTTTCAGGCTCTCGACACGCGTAATCATGCCGCTTTCAGCAATTTGGGCTCCGAGCTTCTCATGCCTTTGCTGCGGCAGTTGTCCTCGCCCTTGTCGGCGCAAGCACTGGAGGTGCTGGACGAGCCGATCGTCGTGCATGGCGGCCCTGCAGCTAATCAAATATTGCGCATGAGCTTACAGTGGGGCAACATGCCTCTCACGGGTCAGATGCGGGAGCAGGTCAACGACGCCTCGATCTTTGGGCCGCCGCTGGACAGCGGTTGGGCTGTAGCAGATCCGCAAGACATGACGACGCGAACACGGATCAATCTGCAGGCGTTGGTCAAGATGTGCGAGCGGACGCTGGATCTCATTCCTACCGGTAATAATGTCAACTTTATCGTGGACGATGCGTACGATGGAACGACAGAGGCCGATGCCGCTGGTTTTATCCTCGACGAAGCGCCCGGAGTAGGGGGCTCGAGCACGGAAGATCTGCCCGCGTCCAGCTTGGGAGACATTGTCAACCAGCTTCACGACCTGTCCTCCTTTTTTGGAGACGATCCAATGTCGAAGAGCCGGCAGGTATCGGTCATGTACCGCGACTCGCGTCTGGATCGGTCCGGCTCGATGCGGCTTGGGGCCGCGCTAGGCAGGACTTCCTCGACACGCTCCAATGCGAGAAACTATGGAAGCGCCGGCGGAATATCACCGCTGCACGGCCTGGCAGGTAGCCGGCAGGTCTCGCCCAACCCCACGCCTGGTGCGGAACACTATGCGGTTGCGTATGAGAGGGATCACGACGGCAGGACCCGGATGTCGCCATCTGGGACGGTCAAGACACCGCCAAGCTTCAGCCCGCGCGGCAAAGATACTGCCGCTGCTCTGCGGCATGCACCGATGGAGGCTGGCTCCTCGCTGATCCACGCACAGGCAAAGGAGGATCCGGGCCTGGGCCGCTCGCACGCGCAGATCGCCAAGATCCTCGCCCGGTCTACTAGCCGGGGAGTTGCGGCTGGCCAGCACGATACCAGCCGAGCCGGTGCGCTGTCCGCAGGGACCTACCCATTTCGCAGCGCGACGGGCGGCCAGGCGGATGGCTCGCAGCGGCGCAGAGCGGACAGCGTCAGCCAGTGCTCCGACACCAGCAGCTCGCAACACCACCAGCAGCACGCACATCCACACCCGTCAAAGCCGCATGCCAAGCTGACCGCGACGCCAGAGCCGCGCGCCACGCTGCGCTACCACCACCCGACGTACCACTCGACCGCCAAGTCGTCTATCTCGAACCTAAAACACTCGGGAGACGAGTAGAATCTCGCGCTATTTCCGCACGGAATCGAATTGAAGTGCGTTTGGACCATACCAGGCCGTACTGGCAGGACAGAGCGGGGAGGGGTGTACCGAACGGGGGGGCGGGTACGTGTGCTGAGCGGGCGCTAGACGAGCCCGCTCTGGGCGGCGGCGTCGGAGGGGCGCGCGTTCTGGCGGGCGAGCTTCTTGGCGCGCCACTCGCGAATGCCGCGCTCGAACGTGGCCAGGTCGGTGCCCTGGTGGCCGACTTCGACAAAGTGGACGCCGAGCTTGTTCCCGACCTCGGCTGTGTGCACGCAGGGGTAAGCATGCTGCCGCCTGCGCGACACTGGCGCGAAACTCACCGTTGCGGTACTCGTCATCGAAAAACACCATCTCTTCATACTCGACGCCCGAGTCCTTGTGGAGCTGGCGGAAGTGGGTGATCTTGGAGCCTGGGTAGATCTCCTGGTAGTCGAAGAAGGCTGCGAGGGGGAATGTGGTAGCGAGTGAGGGGTTAGTGCGGGCCAGAATTAGGGTGTGGTCTGGGGGAGTGCGGGGCTGGACGTACCGCTAGCTTTGACGGTGGCAGGGGTTTGGGTGGGGGCGGGGGTGGCTGCGGGGTCGGAGGAGAGGAGGGCTGCGTCGTCGACGAGGTGGAGGCCGTTGAGGGCTTGGCGAGCGACGGTGGGAGCGGAGGTGCGGCTGGCGAGGGCGAGGGGCACGCGGTGGCGGCGGAGGAAGTAGAGGATGGCGGGGACGTGTGGGAACAGGGCGAGCGGCTGGCCGTTGCGGTCGTAGACGCGGTTGATGTCGCGCCCGCGGCGCGCGAGCGGCGCGTCGACGTGCGTGTCCACCCACAACGGCCACAAGGTATAGTCCAGGTCGAACACCACCATCCCCGGCAGTGGATCCCCCAGCCGCTCCAGCGTCTCCACCACCCCCCGCGTCCACGCAGGAGGCACATACTCCCCATCCCCCCCCCCAGCGCCTGTCCCCCCCGCTTCCTTCCGCCGTCCCCGCTTGACCATACTTGCCTCACACGCCTGTTTCGCTCGGCCTCGTTAGTTCCAGTACCTCTCTCGACGCGACAACCAGTCGAGACACCACAGATCAGATGAGGCTAAGAGGTTGATTGCCACAACCCACGAGCGAGGCTCGCTCAAACTTCCGATCGAGCGAGAGTGGAGGTGCGCATCAAAGGCCGAAACCCGACTTTTTATTTCAGCGGATGTTAGACCGTTTGCGGACAGTAGCCTTGCAGCAACAAAGTGTTACGAGGCAGCACATGTGCAAGTGAGCCAGATCCAACAGCTCCATGATGGCAGACAACAGGAGTACCGCACTTTCCATTGCACCAGGGCGGACGAGACAGGCTCGATGGAGTGGTTTCGTCGCTGAGAGCTGGGACGGTATTGGTACCGTCCCGCTGCTGCTGATTCGGGCCGAGCGCTGCTGTTAGCGTGGGATACGTGCTGCGTCGAAGGTGTCCGTGGCTCCGACGGGAGAAATGGACTGTGGCAGCCTTGATAGCGTGTGATGGTGATGACTGCGGGGGGCCCGTCAGCGTTCCGCCACCTTCTCCGGGATGGCCGCGGACTTGTCATCGTAGTCGTCCGGATGCGCGCGGGCAGGCGAGGCCGAGTCGTCAGTATAGACGCGCCTGGTCTCGCTGACGCGCGAGTTGCACCGGAGGCATTTCCAGCCGACGGCGCCGTTGTGGTCCTCTTGCTCCAGCTCGTCCTCCATGTCTTCGTCGAGCAGCTGGGTGGCGATGCAGACGTAGCAGTACGTGTGGCCACAGGGGACGGTCTGGTACGGTGTTGTGGCTAGCGCGTCAGCATAGGCGATTCCATCGGGGGAGACGCCGAGGGCACTGCTGGCGTCGCTGTGTATGGCGGCGCCACGCGATGCGCTGGTCGGCTGCGCGGCCGCGGAGGGGCGGTTCGGCGTCAGCAGGCCCGAGCTCGGATCCAGCGGGTCCGAGGCAGGGATCCCCATGCTCAGCCCACCCGAGCCCAGCTTGCCTGGCGCCGAGCTAAGCCCAGCCTGCCTCTCTAGCCTTTCAAAGCAGATCGCACAGACCGCCGGCGGCAGATAGTGGTATGGACCCTTGCCGCCCTCGTTTTCCCCCATCCGTTCGGACGTGCTGGTCTGGGCTCCGCTCTGCATCAGCGTGCGAAGGCCAGGCAGCGAGACGGCTTTCTTGTCGAATTTGGTCCGCCCGTCCGGGTGCTTGCGGATGCCGAGCCGCGAGCTGAGAGCCAGAGGCAATATGCTGAAGACCATGGCGAGCAGCCTGGGGTGGGTCGGCAGCTTGATCAACCTTCGGATAAGCCTTTTGGGCCGGACGAGCGGTAGGAGGAAGAGCAGAAACTCGGTAAAGGCATGCCATACGAGCTGCCTATTGAGAAACTCGAAGGAGACGTTTCGGTTCATGGTGCGCTGGGCATAGGTAAGTCGCATGCCCAGCACGCGGTCTGCAACGCTTCGGAACTTGCCATCACCGAGGAAGACGGCAAAATTGAGCAGCACGGCGGCGGTCCAGACCCTTTGGGCTGCGTCTGTGAGCGTCCAAACCATCCTTCTCGGGTCGCGTGAGGGCATTTCAGAGTAGGAGAGGGAGGTCATGTGATCCTGCACCTTGGTGCCGAGGTAGGGTGCAACAATGGTCAGCAGCGGATAGAGGGCGAGCTGGAGGCGAGAGAGCGGCTGATCGCGTGCGGTCGACTGCAAAGCGCCTCGATGAGCCCACTCGTTGCGGTACTTGAGATTCTGCAGCAGGGAGCCATAGGAGGCGCCTCGGTCGTAGATGCTAAACTTGAAGAGCGCCAACTTGAGGAAGAGCATAAGCTCCGGTTCCAGGTCAGTTGGAAGTGTCGAGCGTATCGAGCCAAGCGCCTTCTTGACAGGGTCGAGGAGCAGCTCAGCGAGCTCTCGATCGAGCAGCTCCGCATCTAGCTGATTCACGCGCTGAATCTTGAGGGTCGGCGCTGGGAAATTATGGAGAGACGAACGGATAGATGCGATGGACGCAGCTGCTGCTTGCGATGCTTGGTGGTAGAATGGCGGCGATGGTGTTTGCGCATCGGTAAGGAGAGGATCCGCTGCTATGGCAGCAGGAGACGGCATCGTACCCGCCGCGCTGGACGAAGGACTGGCCATCGGATCCGTCGTTGAGGCAGCCGCCGCCGCTAGCGTAGACGATGCACCAGATGACCCAGACGGTAGCGAGAGACCATCCGCCATGTCCTTCACAATGATGGATGAGGAAGATGGCAGACGACGGTCACAATGATGGATGGGGAAGATGGCAGATGACGGTGCCACACCGGCTATCGGCTTTTTGCTAGAATTCAGCTGCCGCCCACCCCGCAGTGTCAAGTCGCAATTTTCTCGGACGACATAGGAAGAAATCTAAATGTAACATCGTGAAAAGACATGTCGCATTTAGTCTAACAATCGAGAAATGCAGTGCCTCTTCGTTTGAAAAAGGAGAAGGAATGGCGCGACTTGGCGCGGAGCGGAGTTCTGTTGCCGAGGCAGATCAACACCGAAACAGAAAAGAAAAGAAAAGAAAAGAAAAGGAAAGACGGCCGTCACAGCGGGAAATAGGAATGCCAACAGCGAGCGACTACAATGCGCCAGAGATCCGACGCGCAGTCCGCTTCATTCTCAAGCCAAGACGCCGGAGTCACGCCAACATTCTCGTGGTTGGGTGCCCACTCTTACTCTCAAAGTCACTCATGACTGTGACTGCGGGAATCGACGCGCATCTGCCCTTCGGCCAAGGGAAGACGGCTACAGACTTGGCTCTGCGGTTTGGCGCTGCGGTTTGGCTCGCTGGCTTGGCGCTCTGCTGCCGCTTTGACGCTGCGCATTCCGTCTCGCTCTCTGCCAGCACAGGCTCAGTCACAGTGTGGGTACTTCCGCGCCCCGCTCGTTTTCTTTCCCCTTTCGGTTCCCGTCACTCACACCCTGATTGCTTGGCTTGGCTGCAGCGCATTCCTACGCAGACACGCTTGCCTGCTTTTCCCCATTCGCCATATCGTTATTTCCCCATCTCGTGATGCTTTCTACGCAACGGTGGTTTTGACTTGGCACAGATATACATCACCTTCATCGCCCTTTTCCTTCTTCCTCCACCGCCCTCACCCATCCCCTCCCGTCCCCTTTTAGTAGCATTCAATCCCTGTACGATCAGCCTGCATCCCTCCCCAGCTACGGATTTACTCTCTTTACTATTCACAATGGCTTTCTCCAAAACCACCCTCCTTGCCACCCTCCTGGCCATGGGTTCGGCCGTCTCTGCCCAGAGCAGCAACGCTTCCTACGATCAGGTGGCCCAGATCCAGCTCAGCTTCCCCTCTGCTGATATCACCCCGGTCCCGATCCCGAGCGACTGGCTCGACATCCAGGGCGTGCTCAACGTCACCTTTGGAGATGTCCCCGTCGGCAACATCGGCGACGTGCTCACTGTGGCTCAGGTCCAGTCCCCTCCGTCTTTCCGCATCTCCTCCCAGACCCCTGCTGCCCAGGCCGACGACATCTTTGCTGAAGGAAAGCTGTTCACCATTGCCTTCTGGGACGCCGGCGTTGCTGGCAAGAACACTTCAACCGAGGCCTTCAACCACTACCTCGGCAACAACTTTACCATCAACTCTTCCGGCGAATTGGCCAACCAGACCGCCGCTCGTGTTGCCTATGGAGCGCCTCTCCCTGCTACGAATGATGGCCCTCACAGATACGTCCAGCTCGTCTTCCAGCAACACGAGAACTTCACCGCGCCTGCCTCGCCCGCTGCTGGTGCTGGCATCAGCACACTGGAGGTGCAGGACTACTACAACCAGGCTAACGGCGGCCTCGGAAAGATTGTCGCTGCCAACTACATCCAGATCGAGGTGGGCAGTGCCGCTGCTCCCAGCTCCACCGCCCCTGTAAGCCAGGCTAGTGTTACTGCCCTTGCCGCTAGCAAGAGCTCGGCTGCAGCCTCCGCTTCCGCCACTGGCACATCCGAAGGCAGTCCCACCTCCTCTCCCACCAATGCCGCCCGCGGAAGTTTCTCCAGCATTCCCGCCGTTGCCATCGTCGCTATGGGTGCCGCCGTCGCCGTCGGTGCTTGTCTGCTCTGATCTGCTCCCGTTCCTATCAACCCTAGCGTAATCGAAATAAGGCACGCGTTCGAAACTGGCACAGTGGAGTCCACACCGCCTCCGTCCCTTTGCAGCACTACCTTGTCTATACACCCGCTCTGAATGGGACTTGATTTACCAGCCCAATGGTTCTCGTTGTTGTCTGTGTTGTTGCTTGGGTTGATCTCTGCAGCGACAGTCAGGAGGTGTGATAGCCACGGCTTGTGAAACAGGCGGGTAAGTAAGGAGGTGAGCTTATGAAATAGAATAGCAGTTGTTAGATCGTGGGGCGCCAGGTGCGCCGTCAGCCGTGAGAAGACACGTTGGCAGCTTTCATTCATTTCTTCCTTTCTCATCAACCCAGTTGACCGCCTCTACCCTTTGCACGGAGCTGCTGTCAAGATGAGGTTCTCGCGGCTGCTTGTGTGCGTCTTTGTAATGGTGCTGTCCACGCTGGCGCTCACCGCGTCGGCAGCCACCAACTGGGACAAAGACGACCACGAGATTTTCGAGCTCCAGTCGGCGCTCCAG
Source organism: Tranzscheliella williamsii (assembly GCA_023212725.1). Classification (NCBI taxonomy): domain Eukaryota; kingdom Fungi; phylum Basidiomycota; class Ustilaginomycetes; order Ustilaginales; family Ustilaginaceae; genus Tranzscheliella; species Tranzscheliella williamsii. Next base: position 203,334 of record JALBYF010000016.1, read on the forward strand.
AAGGCCGAGGGTGCCAGTACCAACTTCTACTCGCTTCTCGGGGTGTCTCGTGGGGCCACCGCGGCGGACATCAAGCGCGCCTACCGCAAGAAGTCGCTCGAGCTGCATCCGGACAAGAACGCGGGGGTAGCGGGTGCGCAGCAGCGCTTCGAGCGGTTAGGCTTGGTCTACAAGATTCTGCGCGATGGGCGCAAGGACCGGTACGACCACTTTCTCGCCAAGGGTTTCCCCAAGTGGCGCGGCAGCGGGTACTTCTATGCGCGCTACCGGCCGGGGCTGGCGAGCGTTGTCGTGGGCCTTGTGCTCTTCAGCATGCTCGCCGAGGTTGGCATTTCGCGTTTGACCAGCCGGCAGGAACGCGCCAAGATCGAGCGCCTCAAGATGTCCGCACGCCTCGTCGCGTGGGGTCCGCGCTACCAGTCCATCCTCTTCCAGGATGGAGCGCCCGCCAAGGTCGCCTCCCTGGAGAAGAAGGTGCGTCTGCCGATCACCGGCTTCCCGCATCTCCCTGCCGTGCCTTCCGCCGCCGCGATCCGCGCCGGCACCGTCGACTGGGACGCCCAGGAAAAGCTCGTCCGCCAGGCCGCCGCCAGCCCGCAGCACGCTGCCAACAGCGGCGCCCCCATTGTCGAATGCCTCGTCCAGAACCACGACGTCTTTCTGTTAGACAAGTACACCAAGGAGTGGATCCGGCTCGACGAGGACGAGGCACGTCCCAGCACGCTTTCCGAGACCTGGCCCGTCCGTCTGGTCCTGGCGCTCATCAACAAGGTCACGCAGAAGCACGAGGACGTCCTGCAGGACGAGCTCGACGTCCCCGACGAGGACGCGTCCGTGCAGGCCATTGCCGCCGACAAGCATGCCAAAAAGCGCGCCGCGAAGAAGAACAAATAGCGCCACCTCCCCGCACCGCACACACCTCGCTCCACCTAGTTTGTTCTCCAAGCCCCTCCACGGCGCCGTGCTGCCGCCCCCGGCGGATCGCTCACCATCAGGCGCCTAAGCGGATCACGCGTCAGTCCCAAAGAAGGCAATGTGGGCCAGCAGGCCGCTTTCGTGCTTTCGACTGTGTGCGCTATCCGTGCAGGCTCGCGTCGTCCGTGTCGCCGCCCGCATCGCCGCCACCGCCCGACTCGGCGTCCGCTTCGTCGTCCGACGTGCCCATGTCGATCGCGGGCATTTCCTCGTCGTCATCGTCGTCACCATCGTCGTCGACATTGCCACCGCCGTCGGTGTCGTTGTCATTGTCGTTGTCGTTGTCGTTGTGGCTGTCGTTGGTATTGACGATATTGTGGAGGGTATCGTCATCGTGGTTGTTGCTGGCGGGGGAGAGGTAGCTGGGTTTGGATGGCGGGGGGTTGGTGGAGGGGAGGCCGAAGACCTGTTCTGCGGTAGGGTGTGCGGCGGGCGTGGGGGAGCCAGGGCGGGAAGGGGGGCGCTGGGGTGGAGCCGAGGGGCTGCCGATGCGGGGGGAGGGGCGGTGGGCTGGCTTGACGGGGTCTGGAGAGAAGATGCGGTGGTCGATGGGGGCGCGTGGCGGAGATGTGGGCACGCCGTGACCGAGAGCGCTCTGTCTTGTTGGTTCCACTGCCTCGGCGGGTGCGGATAATTGGACGCGATCGGAGGGCTGTTCGGGACGGGGGGGAAGGACGGCTGCGAGGGCGGGGCCGAGGGGGGTGGGGGCGGTGGCGGGGAGGAGGGCGCCGTCGGGGGGGTTGTCGAAGTCGGCGGGGGCGTGGGCGGTGGGGGCGTCGACGCCGCGTGCTATGGGGACGAACTTGCCCCTGCGAGCAGTGTCGACGATGGCGAGTGCGGCGCGGGCGGGGCCGCTGGCGGTGCCGGCAGCCTGGGCAGCACGCACGAGGACGGGCAGTAGGCGCGGGAGGCCGAGTGCGAGGACCCCGGCCGGCGCATCGGCACACAGGCCCGCGACCGCCTGCAGCGCCGCCACAAACAGCCCGCGTACCCGCCCGCTCCCGGCACCCGCCGCGTCGGACAGCACCTCTACGAGCGCGATGACGACCTGAAGCGCCAGCTGCGCCAGGTCATGGTGCGCCCCGCTCAGCCCGCACACGAGGTGGGGGAACACGGCACGCACCACGCCCAGCGCCGCTTCGGTGCACGCCGCCTCCTCCGCCCCCAGTCGCTGAACGCCATCCTTGGGTGCCACCCCCGCGCCGAAGACCGAGTCGGACTCGTAGAAGCGCGGCTTTTTCGACTTGCGCGCCGCGGCCGACGGACCGCTTGCCTCGGCCGCGCCACTTCCGGCAGGCTCGGCGGGGAGGACGGCGCGCGCGACCTGCGCGACCGAGAGCCGGGCGAGACGGAGCGTAACACGCCCCGCCGGATCGAGCGGCAGCGCGATGGCGTCGCTGCCGACGAGCACGGCTAGAGTGCGCCACGCCGCCAGCTTGACCCTTGCGCTGCCCTGGTCACTGCCGGCGCCGCTCACCTCCACCAGCCGGCAGAGCTCACCGAGCAGCTGCGACGCATGCAGCGCGACCGCCCGCGGCGCCGCCAGCGCGGTCTGCGCGACCAGGACAAGCGCGCGCGTGTGCAGCACCGCCAGCCGGCTCGCCTGGAGCGTGCACAGTTCAGCCTCCGCCGTAGCACGGTGCCGGCTCGTCAGATCGACACGCAGCATCCCGAGCGCAAGCGCCACCAGCTCCCCCACCGGCACCGGCACCGGCCGCGACGTCGCCGCCCGCAGATGCAGGTTGATCAGCCCCGGACGCCCGCGACAACCCAGAAAGAGGTCGAGACGAGCGTACGCTAGCTCGGTAGCCGCAAGCGGATCCTTAGGGAACGCTCGCAGACCGCTGGACACGGCGCCGGAAGCCTTGCCCTCCGCAGCCACATCCTGGTAGCTCGACACCGCATGGTGCCACGCTTCCGTGGCATTCTTCACATGCCCCGCAAGGGTGGTCTGCCAAAGCTGCGCTTGCGTAGTGCGCCCCGCGCCTCCCGACGCCTCGCTGCCCTTCGCCGCCAAGGATCCCGTCAAGTGCAGCGATGTTAGCACATCCGCCGCGGCTACGAAGAGGGGCATGGCAGCCGGCTCCGCCTCGCAGCGATATAGGTACGCCTGGACGCTTTCGTGTATCCTTGCGGAGAGAGGGCGGAACTGGGCCGGGTGAATATGCAGTAGTCTGTCCAGGTATCCAAGCACGGTGCAAAGCTCTTGGCCGTACAGCTGGTCGGCGCCATCCTTCAGCATGACGTCCAGCAACTGTGTGAGTCCGAGCACCACCTTGGGCAAATTCGGGTTGACGACCTGGCGGTAGAACTCTTGCCGACCGGCCGAGTTCTCCGCAAACAGATGCGTGACGGCAAGCTCGAGAGCGGAGTTGATGAGCCGGTCGGCATCGCGCTTCTGAAGAAGCTTGTCTGCGTTGGCCAAAAGGTTGACGGTATGGACGGCCCAGCTACCGGCATGGTTGACCAGATGGTCGCCCCAGATAGCAGGGTTTTGCTGCAACCACAGATGCGCAAGGCGGTAACCTAACGCGTTCTGACTGGCGATGTACGAGTTGATCCGCACAGTAAGCTTGTGCTGCGTCTCATTCGCCGTGATATGACCTAGTAGCTGCGACTGGCTGATGATACGGAGGACCTGGTCGTTCTGCTGGTGGTTATCAGACGACGTCGAGCTGAGCAGGAGATCCAGACGCGACGCAGGCAGTGCCGTCGGAGGCAGCTGGAAGCTGGTCGAGCCAGCGTCATAGAAGCTCATCAGATAGCTGTCTATCCCTCGTCCGGACGGAGATGGCGTGTTACTCTGCAGGGTTGGGCGAGATATAAGGATGAAGAGGGCTATGGCAGCCTGACTTTTGCTTGGCCTTTTCCTCCTAAGAAGAAATTAATCCCGTTGTCTGAAGCCGAATTCCGAAAACTCTCCATAAACATGACTTAACAGTCGAGCCTATGCAGTAAATTCGTCAATCGGCCGGCTATCACAACGCCAACCTTTACCTCACAGACACGCACGGACACCTCGCCTTGCCTCCCTTCCGCCTTCCATCATCCATCTTTCCATCTACTACCCCCTCCTGCGCTCCGTGGTTTCACTGGTAACGTCGTTAGGAGGAGCTGACAGGCCATTGCTAGCACGAGGTGAATTGCTGCGAGTCCAAGCCTTTAACGGCAGAGGCTAAGCCAATGATCAGCGTATCACCTCCGGCACACCACGCTCCAGCAACCATGCTAAACAGCTCGTAGAAGCATCTTTACACGGATTCAACGTGGTGTAGGGCCACACTGCATCACGCTCTGTATCGGCCTGACTGTCTCATACCAATGCTGCAAGCAGCGTCGCCATGACCTCGAATTACACCCCGCCTCAATCGAGGCCTGCTAGGGCACGTCCTCCCATGGCCTCGCCTTCATCTGCGCCTTCACTCCACAGAGCCGTCTCCAGTTCCGCTCGACCCTACCAGGACAATGCGGTGAGCGAGCTGTGCACCTTAGAGACCTTCCAAAACAACTTCAACACCAACGACTTTATCGCACAGCTCACCTCAAAACTTGTTCAGCGCTCCAAAGCTGACCCCGCTCCGTTCAATCCTCGGCCCTTTATCCGCACCTTCGAGTCGGCGCTCGATCGGCTGACCGAAATCAGGTCGCAGGTCCATGAGCAGACCCAGCAATTCTCGTCCTCGGTTCATGTGGCCGAGTCAGCATATACCAAGAAGCTCGACGAGCTAGGCAAAAACTTTGCGGCCGTTGGTAACTCCTTCAACAGCCTCGAAGATCGCATCTCTGAGGTCGGCCGCACGGCTATACGGATCGGTGAGCAGCTGGAAATGATCGACAAGCAGCGGAACAGGGCGAGCGAGGCCCACGACCTGATAGAGTTCTACTACATGTTTGCTAGGGGAGACACCTCCAAGCTCGAGCGTCTACGCAAAGAGGGTGGACGCGATGGGCGCATGAAAACCGCTGTCATCGCCAGACGCCTGGCGGCCATCAGTCGAGAGGTGGACGTGAGCGGTAGCGAGCAGACGCGCGACGCCATCGACCGATACTGCGAGCGCTTCGAGCGCGATATGCTCAAACTCTTCGATAAGTTCTATAGGCGTTCTGACCCCAAGATGATGTCGCATATCGCCAAGGTACTGCAAGGTTTCAACGGCGGTGCTAGCTGCGTACAGATCTACGTCAACCAACACGACTTCTTCATATCTAAGGACCGCGTCGGCGAGGCTACCAGTATCGAGCTGAGCGATATCTGGGTAGACATGGCAAGTCCTGACAAACCGCCACCAAAATCCGAGCGATCGCTCACTGCTCTCTTTAACGAGATCCGCCAGACCGTGGAAATCGAAGCACAGATCATATCGGCTGTCTTTCCCAATCCCCTCGTGGTCATGCAGACCTTCTTGCAACGGGTCTTTGCCCAGTCGGTCCAAGCCTTCGTGGAGGTCATTATGGACAAGGCGAGCCAGATCGATTCGCCGGCTTTCGTCGGGCCAGGAGGTTCGATCAACCCGAGGACAGCGGCTTTAGAACTACAACCGATCGCAGCAACCCAGCCGGTCCCGTCACACCTTGCCTTCCTCCGTGCTTTACATATGACCAGGTCAAGTGCACACAGCTTAGTCAATGACCTCAAGATGTATGACTATAGGGGCGCAGGCATCGTCGCACCCAGCAATGCGAATGGCGTCCATGCCATCTCGGAGAACGACTCCCTCATGCTTCTGGGGAGCGATGCGGTCGCCGCTGCTGGGCAGCTTGCTGGTCCTGTTGCCAGCCCCCTGGCTACCATGCTGGATCAGTCTGTCGAGGAGCTTTTCGTGCCGTATATGGAAGGTCTACGCTACCTTGACCGCGAATCCCGTAGCCTGTCTGACCTCTACGCCGGGTTGCTCTCACGATTCATTCAGTTCCACAGAGCGCCGACAAAGAAAAAGGAAGCCTCGACCACCATCTTCAACCGCATGCGGAACCAGATTACAGCATCTTCCGACACTAGTTCGGGAGCCAGCCAATCCACCGTTCCAGGCACGGCTGCTACCTCTGTCCCCTCGTCAAAGTCTTCCTTTTTCAAGCTCTCGAATTTAGCGGATCGGGTGCGTGGCACCGCGACGAATGTGAGTGCCGCCAGCAACATTTCTCCTCAGATGTCGACTACTGCCAGCGTCGACAGCGGCAGTTTAGCGGATAGTGGGCTCTTGGAGGAAGACATGGAAGACAGGGATGGGGACCTGTCTCTCGACATTGCCGAAAGGATGCTCAAATGGCATGCGGAAGCGATCGGTCGATGTGTCGACCTCAGCTCTGCCACCGAGGTTCCCAAGAACACGTTTGCGTTGTTGCGCGTGCTTGCAGCGGCCTACATCAAGACGTATATCGAGACAGCGCTGGACTCGGCGATCACCCATGTCTCCAGCCTTGAAAGCCGTGGCGCGGTGCTGCCAGATCTCTCGGCACTGTCGGTAGTTCGGTCCGTGGAACTGGCCATCTCATTATGGCAGCACTACGTTACTACAGCGCTGATGCCGCTGGCGAGCACAAGCGTCACGATCAGGCGGGAGATGACCATCTTCAACAACCACAGCCTGCTTCGAGTCGAGGGCAAGTGCGATACACTCATGCAGAAATTAGCAGACAACGTGGTCAATTACCTTTCCAGCCGTCTGGCGACGCAGAAGAAGAACGACTTTGTACCCAAGAACGACGATGTTGCCTTTGCCAGGCAGAACACCGAGCCGTGCGTGGCATGTTCTCAGGCGCTGGAGAAGGTGCAGCAGCTGGCGAGGAGCGATCTCAGCCTCAGCAGCCGCAGCGCGGTCGCAGCCAGAGGTGTCAACACTGCGGCCAGCGGGCCAAGGCCCGGGTCGGCGACGTCTGGCGTGTCGTCTCTTGGGCGCTACCCTGCCGTGGGCGGCGACGACAACGACGACGACGAGGATTCGAGCGCGACAAAGCTGTCGCGCAACGCCGAGGGGTTCCTGACCGAGATCGGCGTTGCGTTCCACGGGCTGCTGCTGGAGCATCTGCGCAAGTACACGATCAGCGCGGCGGGCGGGATCATGCTGACCAAGGATCTGGCCATGTACCAGGACGCGATCAGCACATTCGGCATCGCGGCGCTCTCGGACCGGTTCGAGATGCTGCGCCAGCTGGGCAACCTGTTTATCGTGCAGGCCTCGGTGCTCAAGTCGTACATGCGCGAGGGGCATCTTGCCAAGATTGACGAGCGGCTGCTGCGCCCCTACCTCCTCCGCCGCGCCGACTACGCCAAGGAGGTGCGCGATCTCGACGATGCCCCGCCCGGCGGCCTCGCCGGCGCGCATGCACACCCGGCCTCCGATGCCCTCCTCGCCGGCACCCCCACCGACGCCGGCCGCGACCTCTTCGGCCACATCCCAGGCCTCATCAACGGCACGCTCTCCAACAGCACCACCTCTTCGACCGCCACAGCCGCCAGCTCGGCGTCCAACACAGAGGCCCTCAAGCTACAGCGCCTGGCAGACGTGCTCAAGCAGCTCGAGAAATTCAGCGCCGGCGCTGAGGCCACCTCTGCCGCACAACCCGCCTGAGCGCATCCCCACCATCCCCCTTACCTGCCGCACCGATGCAAATACCTCGATCACGCTGCCAAAGTTCCGCTCAGCCGTCGTTTGCCCGCGGTTAAGGAAACTATCTACACAAAAGTGCGCGACCAGTGACCGGCAGACGGAAGAGCAGGGCCGGTTAGCGCAGGATGGAGCTTCGGCTCGAGCTGAGCACCTGCGGCTGGCCATTTTGGGGGTTCTTCTGCTTTGCGCTAAAGATGTAGTTGGGCTTGGCGTCGTTGACGTCGTCCGGGTCGGCGCAGGTGATGGTGAGGCTTTTGACGGTGTTGGTGAAGGCGCCGTTCTTGGCGTTGGACCAGTCGATGAGGCCGCCAGCCCAGTCCACGGTGCCTTTGGGGAAGGTGCCGTCGCCGGCGCCCCAGATGCTGAGCTGGAGACGGACGGGGGAGGAGGGGTAGTGGTAGAGGCCGTCGTTCTTGTTGAGGGTCTTCTTGCGGTAGAGGGTGCGAATGGTGCGGCCATCGATGAGCCACTTGAGGCGGTTGGCGGACCAGTCGATGGAGTAGGTGTGCCAGTCGGCGAGGGAGAAGTCGGCGTCGATGGAGTCGAGGACGTCGGGCGGGACGGTGTAGCCGTGGGTGTAGCCTTCGGTCTGGCCGGTCCAGTACCAGTTGGTCTCGGTGTCGAGGGGGGAGGCGGTGGTGAACTCCCAGTCGATCTCATCCTTGGTGCCGCTCATGCCGATGAAGGTGTGGACGACGCCGGCCCAGCTGCCGTGGCGCATGACGGCGCTCGCGGTGCCGTAGTACAAATAGCGCGTCGTGGACAGGAGCGTCCCGCCCTTTGCCTCGCCGGTCTTGGTCAGCTTCAGCCGCAGCCCCGACTTGGACGGCGACACCTCTCCTTGGTCCAGCGTCAGCGGCGCCTGGTTCGGATCGCCCCGGTACGCAGACGCCGCCACGTATGGCTTGGCCGAGTTGGTGAAGCTGATCGTCTGCGACTTGCACTTGGGCATTGGCTGACACGAGCCCGGCTTGAACGACGCGAGCGGGTCGCACTGGCCCAGACAATGCGACGGCCCTGATCCACAGTAGCCATACGAGGAGCAACACGGCGCCGACGCGGGGCACTTGGACGAAGAGGTGCACTGCTGCGCCGCTACATGGACGGCGGCCGCCAACAAGGCAAGCAGCAGATAGAGGTAGGCGATGCGAGCCATGGTATGAAAGACCTTGCACGGCTACAGCAAACGCGGTCTGGCGGGAGGGGCAAGCAAGGAGGCTCGAGACAAGAATGGTCTGCTCGAAACGAGATGGGAGCAGCTATATGTATAGAGCAGGAAACTCTGTCCTACGCTATGCAACCTCAGGGGTGGATGGTCTCGGCCCGCTGCACCAAGGCCGAGCGAACGGCGCAGCGGGTTGACGCGGAAGCACCGTTTGCATCTCCGTATGGCAAAGGATCGGCAGCATACAGTCAGGCGAGGCGGACCGGAAGCGGGACTCTTGCAGGCGAACTAAACAGCCGGCATCGAGAAGCGGCGTATTGCAGAACAATCAGATCACATGTCTCGACTAGTCCGATGTTCTTTCCATTAACGGTTGTGGCGAGGCACTCGATCTTGGACTAGTAAACAGGCTGTTCGAGAGCGATGACAAGGTAGTAGGCGCCTCGAGAGCAAGGTGTGCACTGGGACGCTTGTTGTGAAGCTTCCTGCATGCCTTCTGTATCTGCTACTTGAGGGAGGGTCTATTTGCGTTCCTGGTCGATTCGATTGGTGCTATGAGGCTAAGTATAGGATCGGCGAGTGAAGGAATCGGAGCCTGAAATCTGCCGTCTTCCAAAGAACAACACCAGGAACGTAACTCCGCCGCCAAGAAAGAGTCTAACACGCGCGCTGTATTATCGGGAGATGGAACGCACGATGCCCTATCGGGAGATGGAGAGGGTTCAACGGTCCAACGTTTGGCTGCTCACGCCATCCTCCGATAGGGACGACCATATCACGGTATCCGCGCCACCGTTTTCTCGCCTGGTGAGGTTCGATCGCAGAACCATGGACCAAAGCTACTGGAACGTGGAGGACTTCATTGCCGACTCACAGAAGCTGCCATGTACGTTCAACATCGACGTGCCGAACATGGGGCAGCTGCAGTCCAGCGACGAAAAGGACATCAAGGCGCTTTCGCGTCTCGAGCTCCCCTTTTGGATGGCGGAGCTGCTTGCTCTCAAGTGAGTATGCGACCGTCGAGACACCCAGTAGCCATCGCGAACAAGCGAAGCCGTAGCTGATGTCCATTGGTATGGTGTCGGCACACAGTAATATTGTCTCGATATCCAAGCCCAAGGCCTACTCTGCGCGAGTCAAGGCAGCGCTCGACGCGAATCCAGCCTCGGTTCAGCTGCGCCAGCAGAATGTACACTGGTACGCGCTGGGCAAGCGCCTCGCTCAACTGTAAGTAGTATTGGCTGACGGTTCTTGCTACGGTTGCAAGGAGCTTAGCAGCGCTGAGCTGACTGGCTCGCCGCTTTGGTTGGCTGCTTCGGGACTGCCTAGGATGGAAGATGACGACGCGGAAATGCAGGTGCTCTCCAAAACGTATCTGGGGCGGTTGGCACCGATCTTCGAACAGACCCAGCATCTTTCCTCGGCCTCCAGTACGCCTGCAGATACCGATGTGACTGCGGAAAGGAATCACGCTTCGGCACAAGCGATAGCTGCCATGATCTCGGATGGCCCGTCACTCGGCCTGAGCGCAGGCACCGCCATGAGCGCTGAGGTCGCCGAGTTCTTGCACGGCATGGAAGAGTCCGAAAGAGCATGTAAGTGGCCACTGGGCACTTTGCGTTGGAAGCAGCTCATCCTAATCCTTATCCATGTCCATCGTCCCCGCCTCCGTCCCTTCCTGCACCAACAGTACTCCGAAACGGCCAAGAAGGAACCAAGATGATGAAGGATTTCCTCGCAGGCCGTCATTGAGCGTCCTCTTCCGCTCTCATCGGCCGCATCTTGCTCCATCCTCGCTATAGCCTGTTTCGCTCGTTCCGTCTGCCAAGTCTTCAGGCATCTTTCCTCCTTTCCGCCCACGGTCATCATTGCCAAGCGCATCCTCTATCCGTAGCCATTGCTTTCTTCGTCCCTCGTCTTTCGGTATCCATGCACTGTAATCTACCTGTAGCATCCTTGTTCAGCCTTGTAACGCACGAGAACAGGCGCGGCTTCGACTGGCTGCTGTGACTTTACGACTGTAAATCTGGACCCTCTACGCGTCGCGCGTTAAGGGGATAATTCGTGATTGTGTGATGCGAAATCCAACACTTGTCATAAGCTTGGTGGGGCTACCGAAGCTCAATTCGTGATTTCCTCTCGGTGTATCGATGGAGACCATAATCACGATGCTGCGTGGGAGTGGGATTGGCAGTGGGAGTGAAAGTGACGATGTGACTTGAGCAGCTTCGACCTATCGTCTCTATCTATACCCTAGGCATGTCCCCGTCCCCATATGCTCCGCTATGGCGTCCTTCACCTCGGATGCCGTACCTTGGGCATGGCGGTTAGAGCCAACTTCGCTCTCGTCCGCTCCACTGCCGCCAGCCTCTTCTGCATCGCGAGACCCGTTACGCTTCCCGTCCTACAGCGAGCCGTTCTCCGTCGTCCCTGGCCAGCTGAGTTCTGTCGAGGCGGGCACATCCTCTTCCGAGATAGGATGGCGAGACTTTGAACCCCTTCGGCCCCACGCTCGAAAGAAGCCAAGGTTGCATACCTTTTCATCAGACGACGAGGGCGGCCACCCTCACCCCCGGTCAGAAAAGGAAGATGAATCGAACCGTGATCAGGATGGAAGCAGCCGCCCTGATTCGGCACATGAGGACAATGGTGTCGGCGAGATAGAGAACACTAGCTCGAGCCCAGAGCCTGGAGACGATCAGTACTTCGACTCGACGGGAGAGCAGGCGTTCTGCGAATCGCAGGCTTCCGAGGCTTCCCGCCTACATACTGCCGTTGGGCAAATTCACATGGACACTGCGGGGCGTATCAAAGCTCATCCGAACAAAGCGGCTCGAAAGGCCCGGCATGGTGACCACTCGGCGTCTCCGCTGACGATCAGGGAAACCCAACGTCTGCTCCGGCTCATAGCCATATTGTACCGCTTCGAGCAGCCTGCAGGTACCTCGGTGGATATGTCTGAGTCGCGCGCTGCGACAATTCGATCAATAGAAGCAGATCCCAGCGAGACTGATTGTCAGCCATCCATGGCCGCACCGAACGGAAACCCGGACAATGATGAAGAAGAGGTAGCCGAGACAACGTCAAAAGAAAGCAGAACCGAGACGGCGAGGACCGGGTCGATGCCCGAGCTCAAGGCAAAATACCGCTCCAAGCCGCATAGCCGCTCGAAGCAGGCTGCTGCCTTCTCGGCGGTCCATCGGGAAGATGCATCGCCGACGTCGGTCGCCTCGCAGAGGCTGCTTGCTCTTCTTCCAGCAGCCTTACCGGCACGATCCACGAATCCACAGTGGATTCTCGCCCAGGTTTTGCGGTCCAAGCGCGACCCGCATGCCAACATCCTGCTGCCTGACAGTGCGTACGCCCCTCTGCCGGCACACGCGCTCCATAGATCCAGCCACGAACCCGGTACAAGCAGCGGGTTGGGCGAGAGCGACGCGCACCAAGCAGAGTGCTCGCGTCGAAAGGCCACTCGATCAACGTATCGACAGAGCGGTAGAGAAGCGCCGGCCATCCCTCTGCCCACCTTCTGGCGCAGGAGCAAGTCAGGCACCCTTTCCGCGCCCACGTCGGAACCGCCTTCCACTATCTCGACCCCCGAGCGAGACTCTCAAGCCGGGGCAGAGGAGGGCCAAGCCGCAGTGAACGGGGTCACACAAGCTGACGTCGGCAAGACACCAGGAAGGGCGGCGGATGCAACGATTCAGCCTGCGACGGATACGAAGCTAGCAGCTGCTGGTGGGGCGGGGCGATCTGACGACGAGGCGCGCCCGGACGATGCAGGGCCAGTGGGGCTGAGGCAGCGGTCGGTGTCGGCAGAGCGGGCAGTCCCGGCTGTTGGCGGGGGAGGGGCGGGGGTTGTTAACTGGTCGCAGCTGCTCGCGCGGCGCGCCGAGCAGGCGAGGGAGGCGGGGCAGTTGCTGCTGCGGACGCACCAGAGCCTGCGGCGGCCGAAGCGGTCACGAGGGCCGGGGGAGGGGGACGGTTCGACGACGCCGGCAGGGGCGGACACGGGGAGCGGTCCGGGCGCGATCAATCCCGAGGGATACCGATACGAGACGCGCGCGCCGTCGGTGGCCGAACCGAATCCCGCCGCTGTCACGCCGGGCGCGGACACGGCGCGGCGCCGCAGCCGCCGCCTCTCCGCACGCGACGCCGTCGACTACGCTGCGATCCTCGACCTGCTCGGCGACGGCAGCAGCTCCGACGACGACGGCGATCTGTGGCAATAGCGCCGCATTAACCGTACGCGCACGTCCTGCCGGCCCCCGCTCCCAAACCGCCGCCGCACTTACATGTAGGTACGAGCCGGCACGCCACACATCATTGACATACTCGCACTCTGGATGCAGTGAGCTGTGGCTGTACAGAGCGGGTGCGGCTATACGGCCAGGTAGCGGTCGAAGAGGGGCTGTGCGAGGGCGGGGGAGCCGGAGGTGGTATAGATCAGGGCGATGTTCCAGGCGGCTTCGCGGTGGAGGTTCCAGGCATGGGGTTCTGGGGGAGTCTGGGCGAGGAGCGCGGTGTAGTGGTTCACGGCGAGGTGGACGAGGCCGATGTGGTGCATGGCTCTGCCGGCGTTGTACTCGATCTCGGCCGAGTCGCGCGCGGGGCGGCAGTGGCGGTACTGCTGGAGGAAGGCGAGCGCCTGCAGGATGGTATGGTGGCGGTTGTCCGTCTGCCGGTTGGTCGAGCGGCCCAGGAAGCTGACGGCGGCACACAGGCACAGGAGCGCGTCCGAGCGCTGCAGCGCATACGCCCGGCTGAAGAACGACGCCGACGACTGGAACCCGCCCGAGAAGAGTAGCATGTAGCCGTAGAACATCTCCCCCAGCGGCGACGGCCGCGTCGGCTTCGCTAGCCGCACCGCCAGCGCGCCGTCAGGCCGGTCGCCCCGGATCATCCCATCGGCATCAGCGGTCGAATGCCGCGCCGACGAAGGCTCCTCCCCCGCCCCACCGTACGACTCGTCCGAGTCAGACTCGGACACAACAGAGGCCTGAATCGGCTGTCCGTCTTCATCCTCCAGCGTCAGCACGCTCCCGGTGTCGTCCTCTGCGGTAGACGCGGCCGCAGCACTGGCAGCGCGACGCCGCACTTCCCCCGCAAGATCCTTCTTCTTCGTCCGTGACAAGGCCGCGGGCGAGGCTGGACCCGCTGCCTGCGCTGCCGTGCCAGAGACGACAGCTGCCGGCACCTGCCACCGCCTGTTCTTGCCCGAGAACGTACACTGCGCACCACGCGCCACCGCTTCGCCATATCGCATCCTCCGCTGGTAGAACTTGATGTCGTTGTTGCTGATGAAGCGGCTCAGACTGTGGAATCCGGTTGCGTTGGTGATACTCGCTGCGAGCTGGAGCGGAAAGTTGTGGAACTGGTGTTCTTGGGCCAGCCAGCGCAGGCTGCTGAAGACGGTGTCGTAGTCGGCCGCGTACAGGGCACAGGACAGCCACGACAGTTGCACCACAACCATCCGGTCGAACCGCGACCATACTACGGCACTCGTATGAAGGCCATGCAAGATCTCGTTGACAACGCCAGCGGGCTCGCCGGCCTTGGTCAAGATGAAGCAGTACTTGGCGAAGAGGTCAATCCACTGCTCGATGGTGAGACCCCGGAACTTGGACATGTCGAGCTGGCGCGAGCCGGGCTCATGAACATGGTCCGTGCTGTCCTTGCCCGCCGCGCCTCCTCCCGCGTCGCCAGAGAAGTCCTCAACGTCTTCGTCCATCATCTGGTCTTGTAGGCGGTGCAGCAGGTTGCGTGCTTGCGCCGTGATGCGCCTGCCTCCACCTCCCTGCCCTCGGATGCCTGTGAACGCGGCTCCGGTATGTGTATATGAGGACGGGTTGCTTGCTTCCCCGGCCGCGCTCGCCCCTTTCCGCTTCTTTGATCCACTACCGCTCAGGCGCCGATTGGAGCGAAACGCCTCGACCAGAATGCTAGCCTCCTCCATCCATTGTGCCGTCTGGCGGTATCTGATCTCGCGCTCTTCAGGGATCTCCAATGTTGCATAGATCCCACCTACTGCGGCCTCAGCATCCCTAGAAATTGAGACATCGTGGCGCCAAAAACCGTCGATAAACACGTAGGGATCGAGAAGCTCAAGTCTTCGCCAAGAGAGCACGGTTTCCTGTTCGCGTTGACTCTCTAGCCGGAGCCTCTGCTGTCGGTCGTAGTTGACACGGGCTTTCTTGCCAGCTGGGACGGATTTGGCTGTTGCCGTACCCACCTCGTCAAAGAAGGAGAGTTGAGCCTCGCCGAAAGCAGGATCGTCGCCTGATCCTTCCACGCCCTCGGGGCCTATTCTAGCAGCCTCATCGGCGCGCTGCTTCTGCAAGATCTTCATCACCTGGCGGAGAGCAGCCAGCGACTTTTCCTTCTCGCCTAGCGCCTCGTATACTTCTGCCAGACCCATCTGCCACTCGAGGTTGTCCGGGGAAGCTTCCACCACCGGCTCGTACAGCCGAGCCGCCTCTTCGAGCTCGCCGAGGGCATGGTTGCACGCCGCTAATTTGGCATAGAGCGAAACGTCCTCGGTCGCGTAGTCGGTACTGGCCAGGTCGGTGAGCACGTCGAGCGCTTCTGCCCACAGCTTGTGTTCGTAAAAGCATTCGCCGATCTCGGCAAACATCTGGGGAGAATCGCCGGGGTCGCCTTCGGTGAGGATGTCAAAGTGAAGCTTGCCTTCGTTGAGGTCGCCCAGCATCATCCGAGCCTTACCTAGACGGAGACGAATTTCCGGATCCAGTGTATGTGGAATAGCGGTCTCAACCTGTCTGCTGTAGTCTTCGTTGTCTCGCTCCTTTCGGATGCGAGGGTCGATATCGCCATCGAACTCGCGATCATCGGCCACAACATTCCAGAACGTTTCAAAAGCGCGACCATCCAACCATCTTGCCGTCTGGCGGACTACACTGACCACCTCATACGGCTTGCGCGTTAAGAGCAGGAGGTCGGCCAGAGTGACCAGCTCGGATACCAAGAAAGTGTTGCCCGTGGCTGCCGTGGATGTCGAAGCATGTAAGCTGGGATCGAGTGTCGGGTCTGGGTAGGAGCCCATGCTGTGGAGCCGCCAGTTCTCCAAGATGCCGATGCCACGTTGATAATCCTGAATGCTTACGAGCATTGGAATGAGTTCGCGCACGACGGAAGCATCAAAAGGCTGTTGCTTGAGTATATCCAGCATGCCGTTGATGGCCGATTTGAAGTCGTGCAGATCTCGGAGGAGCAAGGCACGGTCCCAGATGCTGTCAATGTCGGTCTTGTCGATCTTGATCGCCTGCTGAAAGCAGTAGATCGCCTGCCGATACAGTGTTTTGCCGATAGATCTATAAGCAAGCCGCTTCCACTCGTCGTTGGCGCCAGGCTGGAGATGGGCGCCGACAATCCTGCATTGAATGCTCTTCTCCTCCTCGCCCAACTCTTCGTAGATCAAGCCCAGGGTACGCCAGGCAGACATGACGGCTGGCTCGATACGGATGACCTCCTCGAGCTTGGGTATAGCATCCTGAAGACGCTGCTCCACAAAGGCAAGGTTGGCATAGGAGAGCAATGCCTGCACTTCCGGAGAAAGATGCTGTTCAGTTGCTTTTCTCCGAATCCGTCTGCGTTGTTTGAAGCCGGCAGCAGCACGCAGCTCATTCTCGAACTCTGCATTTTCAGCCTCGATGGAGGTATCCCAAGTCTGACGTAGAGCGCCCGCTTCTCGTGAAGTGTCTTGAAGAGAGCTAACTAGCCGATGAAACGACTCCGGTTCGAACTCGACGTCCACATGGCCAGCCTCATCATCGCCTTTGGAGCTCGTCTTTGCAAGAGCTCCACTTCTTGCGAGGGCGGGATCCAGAGCACCCGCTAGCCCTTCATCTTCAGAGTCTTCTTCCCTCTCACTGTCTAGATCGTCGTCATTTAGGTCGCTATCGTCCGAGACACGATCTCGCCGTGAAGCGGACTGCTGCTTAACGGCTGGGGCAGGCTTGCCCTTCCTATGCGATCCCTTGCCAGCCGCAGAGACCTCCTCTTCCATGTCGTCAGAGTGATCATCCACATCCCAGTCCTGTTCGCTTGCTTCAGAATCGTCATAGTCGGACTCGTTGATGGCAAAAGCTCCAAATTCGGCATCGTCGGCCTCTGGGTCCACATCCATGCCGGATAGCTGGGACCAGTTTATGGAATTCTGCAGAGATGAAGTGGCTTTTCGCGACCTAAGAGGGCGCGAGCCTCCAGCTCCAGGCTGAGCGGCCATGGCGAAGGGCTACTGTCACAGCGAGCAGAGGCAATGACCAGCCATGGTTTGTTGAGGAAGGAGAGCAAGGTGGTTGAGAAACAAGACGCAGGGTCCAGTCTCCATCCCAATCGGCCGAATAGTTGTGATTTGTGTGATTGCTATCTGAAGGAAATGCTTTAACATGTCGAGTTAAAGGGTGTGATGATGATGGTCGAGAAGATCTCGTTTATGTTGCCTTCTTATGAGTGACATATCAAGCCGACATCCACTCGGCGACAGACAACTCCAGGACCACCAGCATCCCCTGTGGTCATTCAGCAGCCGGCTGTCATCGATACGCATACAGCATGAGTTACCATCCGGCTGTGAGCGGGGCCTACCCGCAGTCGCCGGATCCAACGCTGGGCGACACCCAGTGGCTACAAGAGCTTCCTAATCACTCCATCTTCGTGGCGCAGCAGGGGCAGTCCCGGTCACTGCCAGATTTCACAGGCGAGCGGTCATCTGCTCAGCCTCGCTTGATGGCTTTTCGCGGCACGGATCTGATTGCCGTCGTCGATAATGAGATCCGCATCGCTTCACTCATCGATGCCAAGGCTTCTGCCTCCAGCTACCCGCCGTCGCCTTCGCCCTCTATGGATGGTGCCATGTCGCAGCTGCCATACAAGCTTCTCACTGCTGCAGAGCCTCTTCTCAACTTCCCTATTCGACACTTGAGCGTCAACCCGACGGGCAAGTTGCTCGCTTGTATCGGCGACGACCAAATCACGCTTGTCGTCTTGCCACGATCGGGATACGCCAAGCACGTTGACCGTAACATCACTTGCCGCGTCGCTGCCGTTGGACCTTACTATCACTCGCCCCATTCCGAGTCTAGTGTCTCCAAAGTGGATTGGCACCCTTGGGGCGAGGGTGGCACGTCCCTCCTCGTTTTGACCACCAACGGCCTCCTTCGCGAGTACGACGTAGCAAAAGACACCGAGGAGCCTCAACAGACGGCTTCTTTCCTCCCGATTCTTGGGTCCAAAACATCATCTTCACCCCGTACATCAAGGTCAAGGTCAGCAACGCCGAATGCGGCGTCACTGATGACCGGCTCGTCCCCCCTCTCCTTCAGAACGCGATATGGGTCGCCTTCACCCGCTGTCGGCCTGACAGCCGATGATGACGAGGCCAGAACCGCCGTCAGTTTTTCCCTCTGCGTAACGCATGCGCCAGCGCCTGGTCCCAGTGCGTTCGACCGAGGCGGCGATGGTGCATGGACCGCTGCCGCACAACACTCCCGCCATCCGGCTGATTGGTCTCCCTTGACTGTATACGGATTGATGAAGAACGGTGACATTTGGGCCATTTGTCCGTTTCTTCCGCGCACCGCTCTGGTTCCTGCGGCGTACGTCCATGCATTGGCCAAGCTCACCTCTCTCAAAGCAAATTCGATCGACAATACAGACTATCGCCCCGAGGTAGACGTCCAGCTTAGGTACCTCAACTCGCTCCTCAAGCATACCTCTGCCACTTCACAACGACAAGATCGCTTGCGGAACTCGGCGACCCCCAATCCAGACGGCTATGCTCGCTCGCGCTCTACTTCTACCATGGATCTGGATCAACTGGTGGGCTCGACGCTCCCTTCACAGAGCGACGCCGAGATGGATGACGTGCAAGACATTCCGGTGCGTTTGCATCCTCCATCCTGGTCCTTCTCCCCGGATCTGCGGCAGATGAGCAGCGCAAAGAAGGCGCCCCGGCCCCAGGGTCCTTTCCTTCTCAAGCCGGCTCCCATCGAGCTCTGTGAAGACAGGGAGAGCTCGGCATGCGACATTGTTTGGACCTGGCTTACCAGGGATTCCGCAGATCTGTCCTGGGCAGAACGTCCGGACGCCGTCTCTGGCTTAGCGGCCCTGGCCATCGTGGGCCACGATGGCCGCGTCGATGTGGGGCTCATCTTGGAATCTGTTGAAGCGAGCTGGGGCTCGAACAGGGGCACGGGCGCCTCAGTCAGCCGTAGCCGCTCTACCAAACCTGCCAAGACCAATCGTTATGGCATGTCGGATACTGAGGACGAGGCAGACGACCTTGAAGCTCCCAGGCTCGATGTTGTCAACGATCTGCCGTCCCTGCTCATGTACGAGACCATCGATCTCGGCCTGCTAGACACTGCACAGGCCAACGGAGTGGGTTCGCCGACGAAGGCATCCGACTTTCTACTTGACCACGCCGGCCGTAGCAGACCTTGCTTTGTGCGTGACCCGCTCTACTCGGACACCATCTACATCTACCATTCGCTGGGAGCGCAGTGTCTCAGCTTTGCTAGATGGGCTTCTAAGATGCTTGACGTCTTGAATCTTCCCTCCGAGGAGGATATGGAGAATCTGCCCAAAGGCAGTCGCAAGCCGGAAGAGGGGCGCGAAAAGGCTCTGGTCAAGCTGCTTCACCACGGCGAAAGCACCGAGATCGTCTGGATTGTCAAGTCGGCTGGTCAAGATCAGGAGGTCGACAAGACCGGTGCACCGGTTGTCAACCCGGTCACCGCCGTTTCGATCCTTTCTGATGTGTATCTGTCCTACGCGTTCCTGGCCATCACCCAGGATTTCCAGCTGGTGGGTGTCGAGCTATCGCTGCGAGTCGAGTCGGGTGCTCCTGCAGAGGCCGATGATGAGCGAGGTGAGCTCGGTAGCACGGCACCCAAGGCCTACATCTCTCTGCTCGGCGAAGGATCGGCGTTCCGGGCGCCAGCTATCTTCCAGCAGGCGTCCGGCCTGCAGGGGCTGCCATCGCACCCGCGTCGCGCAGCGCATAGTGGTCTGACGGGCTCGTCTGGCGAGCTCAAGATCACGCCCGAGACGCTCCGCGCCCTGGGCAAGGCGGTGGAGGGCTATCGCGTCGAGATCCGCGACGTGGTGTCGGCGGGCAATGCGGTGCAGGCGCGACTCGATCTGCAGATCCGCGAGATGGCGCGCCAGCTGGAGACGCTCGATGGCATCCGACAGCGTGCCGCTGCCCTGCTGGGGGAGGGCGGCCAGGCGCAGGCTAAAGAGCCGCTCGAGTCGAGAATGCAACGCATCGCGCAGCAGCAGGGGCAGCTGGTCGGGCATATCGACAAAGTGCTCCAGAAGCTCATGGACAGCCACCAGCCGAGCCTCTCCATGTACGAGAAGCAGTGGTTCGAAGAGCTGCAGCGCATTGCTGCCGAGGTCGGCCTCGCCACGGCCACGGAGGGCGGCGGCCAGGGCCAGCATCAGCTGGATGCGCGCAACAGAAAAGGTCTTGCAAACAGAGCCGAGAACCTCGCCCACCAGCTCTCGCTGCTGCGCCCGCAGCTGGACGCGTTGAAGACGCAGACGGCGGCGCGCGGCAGCAGCGCCGCGATCCTGGGCACCGACCAGCTGAAGAAGGTCGAGACTCTGCTGTCGCGCCAAGCCGCCATGCTCAAGGAGGCCAAAGAGAAGGCTAACGAGCTGAACCACCGGATTGCGCGCATCCAGCCGACTGCCGGCGCCGCTGCAGCGCCCTCTCACGTGGGCATGCCGATCAGCAGCACCACCGCCAATTTGGCCGACCTCTCCCTGACAAGATCGTCCTTTGCCAGCCCGCGCCGCGTCGCGCGCGGCTCCAGTGTGTTTTAGACCCATGCAGCATGTGACTCACGCCGCCCTATGGCATCCTCCCCCGCCATCTGGCTCATCCGCGGCCGCGCATGTGGCCTTGTCGAGCGACGCAACACATAATGGCACTGACTGGTATTCGGCCTTCCGGAATGGGTGCAAACAGACGGAGTACATGACACGATGCGATGCCGCAGGCGAGCGAGACGTGTGCCGAGAGTCTACAGTTTCGCGTCGGGCTTGGGCTCGGAGACCTTGCTGCGCACGAGTCCTTCTTGGGAGCATACGGCGACCAGGGTGCCGTCCTGGCGGTAGATGCGGCCGATGACGACGCCCCTTCCGTTGGACGCGGCCTGGGACTGCATCTGCACGGCGCACCGGCAAAGTGGCGAATGTAACAGAAGCGTCAGCGCTGGGTAGGCGTCGTAGGGAGGTGCGCGGGCAGAAGGCAGTGATACTCACGACAAAGAGGAGCCAGTCGTGCACGTCAAAGGGCTGGTAGAACCACATGCTGTGGTCGAGGCTGGCCATCATCTTGACGCTGCGACTGTTGTTGAGCGCCTTGGAGACGGTGCTCAGCAGGTAGAAGTCGGAGGCGTAGGCGAGGGCGACCTTTTGCGCCTCGATGCCGCCGGGCATTGGGCGGCGGGTCCGCATCCAGAAGGCCTGCTGGTTGCCGGGGGTGGGGATGCCGTTGTGGTCGTACATGCCGGGGAGCGCATCGCGGATCTCAACGGGCGAATTCTTGCGGTCGCTGATCCAGCCCTCGAGCACCTTGCGCACGCGTGGGTCGACGCGGCCTTTCTGGAGGACCTCTTCGTACCTGCGCTCGTTGGTGGGGCACGTCTCGGGCTCGGGCAGCGTGCGCACATTGATGCTCTTGCTCGAGTGGTTGCCCGTGGCATGGAAGCCGGTGATGGACTCGAGCATCGAGTTGCTGTGTGCATCGAGACTCGGTGTCGGGATGGCGAACGTAGGCTGGAGCGGCTCCGGCTTCTGGTAGGAGAGGATGATGGTGAAGATGGACCGGCCCTTCTGGACCGCGTTGACGCTGCGGGTGATGTACGAGCCGCCATCGCGGACACGCGCGACCTGGTAGACGATCGGCCGCGTCTCGTCGCCAGCAAGCAGGAAGTAGCAGTGGAGCGAATGGAGCAGCATGCCGTCGCGGACGGTCCGGTGCGACGCCGCCACCGCCTGCGCGATCACCTGACCGCCAAACACGCCCCGTGCGCGCGCAGGCTTCCACAGCGTCTTGGACCGATACAGATCCTCGTCGATCTCCTCAACCTCGAGCGCCTCGGCGATGTCGGCGCCCTCCCGTGCGGTCGTGTTCACCCCATGCTCGTACACCGGCGGCTCCTGCTCCTCGGACGTCGGCTCGCGGCCCAAGTCTCTGGCGCCTGCTTTCATCAGGGAAATCCACGTCCTGGTACGGGCGGCAGCGTAAGTAGCTAGCTCTCCTCCTCCGGTGCTTCTAATGGCGTCGCAATCAGCGCTCTTCGCGTTGTTCGTCAATAGATGCCGGCGTAGGGACAAGAGAAGATGGGGCGCTGATGGGAAGTGTTGGGACACGAAGCGAGGCTGGCACCGATTCTGAAAGTGCCCTTTCCACAACCATCAACGCCCAAGAACATGCCGCACACACCGATCGACGCCGGCGATGGCCGCGCATATCTGCACCTATTCCCGTGATATTCGCAAGGTCCGCTTACAAACGTCGCCCTTGCTGATGGGTGGACAGGCGAAGACAGCCGTGAATGGTAACCGGTAACTAACACTGTTCCTATTGCCGGACCGATGTGTTTATCGGCCGGAAAGGAAGAGCCAAATAAGCCGGCCGAGAGATGCCAGGCTGGAAGGATTGTGGGTTGGCTGTCGTGGCATGGGCCATCCCATGGCAATGCCACTGCCACGCAACCACTGCCACGCAACCACTGCCACGCAACCACTACCACGCAACCCTACCCATTGCTCATCGACCCGATCGCGGAAGACCAGCGGCTCAGCTCGACCCAGCAGCAAGGACAGGTACGGATGGCGGCAGCTGCGTCCAGCTTGCGCACTGCGCAGGTGAATTCTCTGCTCTCGCTGCTGAATCTCAACAATCCGAGCTTCCACCATGCGTCGTCGTCTTCGTCGTCCGCACCCAACTCCACGTACAGCTCGCGGCCAAGTTCTGCCGCGGGGACGACGGAGCAGGATGCATCTATACCGACGGGCCCGCCCGTGTGGAAGGTGCTTGTGATGGACCGGGTGTCCAAGGACATCTTGGCCACCTCTCTGCGCGTCCAGGATCTCCGCGAGAACGGCGTGACGCTACACATGCAGCTCCACTCGGACAGGCCGCCACTGCCCGATGTTCCTGGCGTCTACTTTGTCTCTCCGACCTCGGAAAACGTCCGCCGCATCGCGCAGGACATGAAGCGCATGCTGTACGATGGTTTCTACGTCAACTTTACCAGCGTCGCGCCCAAGGCCGTGCTGGAAGAGTTCGCCAATCTGGTTGCGGCCGACGGCACCGGCCAGCTGGTGCAGCAGGTCTACGACCAGTATCTCGACTTTGTCGTGCTTGAGCCAACCCTCTTTGAGCTGCTTCCCGAAGCTAGTGCCTCGCGGGGCTTGAGCGGTGCCGCGGCCGGCGGCGGCCCTGCCCACGCCGCTCCTGCAGAGGGACAGCTGCGTACGACGTACGAGAGGCTGAACGATCCAAAGTCTGGGCAGAAAGAAGTGGAGGAGGAGACGGACCGGATCGCCGCGGGCCTCTTTTCGACGCTGGCCACGATGGGCACGCTGCCGATCATCCGCGCGCCGCGCGGCAACGCTGCCGAACTGGTCGCGCGCAAGCTGGAGTCCAAGATCCGCGAACACATGACCAGTTCGCGCGGCGGCGCCAACCTGTTCTCCGAGGCGGCGGGCAGCTCGGGCAGCCCGAGCTGGTCGTCGTCGCGGCCGCTGCTTGTGGTGCTGGACCGGAATGTCGATCTGGTGCCGATGCTTGCGCACAGCTGGACCTACCAGGCGCTGGTGCAGGATGTGCTGGAGCTCAAGCTCAACCGCGTCACGGTGGCCGCGACCGAAGCGGGCGTCGCTACCAAAAAGACGTACGACCTGGACTCGAAGGACTATTTCTGGACCAAGAACTCCGCGACGCCGTTCCCGCAGGTCGCCGAGGACATTGACGCCGAGCTGAACAAGTACAAGGCGGACGCCGCCGAGATCACACGCTCCACGGGCATCAGCAGCATGGACGAGGTGGGGCAGCTGGACGGGAGCTCCAATGCGGCGCACCTCAAGGCGGCCATCACGGCGCTGCCGGAACTGACGCAGCGCAAGAGCACCATCGACGCACACATGAACATCGCCACCGCGCTGCTGCAGGGCATCAAGAAGCGCGGGCTGGACACCCTCTTCCAGCTGGAGGAAGCGATCACACGGCAGAAGAAGGAGACCATCCTGGAGACCATCAAGGATGCGCAGCTGGAGGGGGCGGCCGACAAGCTGCGGCTCTTTCTCATTTTTCTGCTCTCGTCGCCGGAGCATGTGCTGGGGCGGGAGGATGTGGAGGAGTTTGAGCGGGTGCTCGCGGTGGAGGGGGCGGATATGGCTGCGGTGGCGTACGTCAAGAAGGTGCGGGAGCTGTCGCGGATGACGCTGCTTGCGGCTGCGCCGGCGGGGCCAGCGGCAGGGGCGGGGGGGGATGGGGTATTTCGCGGCTTTTCCTCGCTCTCGTCGCGGCTGACGGGGCGGCTGAAGGATACGGGGCTGGAGCAGCTCGTGCAGGGGGTCAAGAACTTCCTGCCGGCGCAGAAGGAGCTCACCGTCACCCGGCTGGTCGCGGCGCTGATGGAGCCGGCTGCCGCGCCCGCTGCCGCGCTGGCCGAGACGGACGACTACCTCTACTTCGACCCGCGCGCACCGCGCTCGCGCGCCCCCCCCCCCGCCACCCCCGCACGCTCCCCCTTCACCGACGCCATCGTCTTCCTCGTCGGCGGCGGCAGCTACATCGAACACGCCAACCTCCAAGAATACGCCGCCCGCTCCCCCTCCCCCCCCCCCCCCACCCTCGGCACCCCCAAGCGCATCACCTACGGCGCGACCGAAATCCTCTCCCCCGCACAGTTCCTCACCGCCCTTGCCAACCTCGCCCCCAAATAGCCGCACAAATTCAGTCGCACAGTTGCACAGTGGCACGGTGGCACAGTGGCACGGTGGCACAGTGGCACACAGCAGTCAAGACGGGGAGAGGTGGACAAACCGGGTCCGATTAAGGGCAGCCAAATAGCGGCGCGGGGGACGGGGTATGCGGATCGATACAAATACAGACAAGAATACAGGGGGCGCGACAGGGCCGGGGCGGGAAGGGGGGTTGGTTGCTAGGAGCGCCTGCGGGATCTGCCTCTGGGCTGTTCTGGGCGAGTGGGGGAGGGCAGGGCGGTGAGGAGGGTGGGGAGGAAGGCGAAGCGGCGAGGTTTCCTGCGGATGTCGGGGGAGGATTCGGGGGGCGGTTTTGCGTTGCCGTTGTGGCGCGAGGTGAGGTGGCCGGTGTAGGTGCCGTCGAGCTTTGCCTTTTCGATGGCGAGGCGCTCCTTCTGCCACATGAAGGCGGTGTGCGAGGCCATCTGGCGCGCGTAGGCAAGATGCGCATGCACCGCATCAGCCCCACTCGCCTCGGACTCGCCCGACGACGTCGAAAACCGCGAGCCCACCCCGCCGCTGCTGGACGACCGCCAACTCGACCCCTCCGACATCGGCGACTCTTCCCCATGCATCCCCTGCCCAACGTACGTCATCGCCGGCGGCACAAATTGCGCCCCCCCAATCGGCACCACGTAGTGCCCGTCCTGATTCGACTTGTACATCCCTGCCAGTCCGGTCTGCAGCGATGGCGCAGCGCTTCGATATGGAGAGTGACTTGGCGTTGGGCAGAGTACAAAGTGGTACTGCCGCTTGTGCGTGTGTTTGTGCTTGCGCTTGTGCTTGTGCTTGCGCTTGTGCTTGGTTGGCGGGAGTGGCGGATGGGCTAGTGGTGATCTGTGTGGAGAATGGACGGATGACGGCGGGCGGAAGTGGCTGGATATATACGGCGAGGGCAGCGGCGAGGCGGCAGGCCAGAAGGCTGTGAGAAGCTCAGCCAAGTGGAGCCAAGTGGAGCAGCCAAGCGCGGAAGCGGAAGAAAAAGTAAAAACGGCGCGCAGCTGACAAGGTCCGGGGAACGGGGCGGCTGAGCGGCGCGCATTGCTGACGGAGATAGGATGCCGGCATCGCAAGCAAGCCTGTCGAAGCGGTGCTCAATCACCACCATAATCTCGGCCTTGTCATCCGCGGCCCTCCATGACTCGCCTTCGCCGTCATACCAATACGAACTGAATCACCTACTCATCACCATCACCATCACAATTACCCTCACAATTACGATCACAATTCATATTCGCCATCACCATCACATGTCCCTAGAATGGGGATTGGGATTGGAATAGAGCGACTCGTCTGTGGTGCGGTAGTAGGTGCACTCGGGCGGCGGGGCTGTGAAGGCAAGATCGCCAAGTCATGCAGGGCTTGCGAGCCGGAGGAATGGACCGAGGCGAGCGTCACATTCTGCGAGTGTCTTATGCCAGCATAACAGTCATCCGTGAAGCCCGTGGAAATGCAATGCCGAGACGGCGTCCGTTCTGCAACCAACCCAGCTGGACGCGAGTTTCATGAACAGCGGCTTCCAAAATCCGAAATTGCGTCTTCTTCTGCCAAGCCAAGCACCGCGTCGAAGCCTATCAGGCGTAGGTAACGGTAATTTGTTTGCTCCATGGACCTGCGCAAGCATGTCGATTTTGTTCGGCCGTCGCTCTTCTACTAGATTCCTGCTTCGGGGGTTCGGACCTATCTCGGGTCCGCACGGCAGTGTACGGCCGGGTTGGGCTTCGTTCGGTTCCGGGGGCGCAAGCTGGCTCCGCTGCGTGACTCGCGGCGTGCGGATGGACAGTCATACCCGATGACTCGCGGGCGGTGCTAACCTAAGCGCGACGTGCAGAAGGTCCGACTCCAACTTCCGGCCTTGGCTTCCAGCCGCAGGAACCACCATGCCCGCCAGTGTTAGATTGCTCGTGTAGCGCCTCGCCGACCTTCCGTGAGCCTATGTCCGTCCGTTACGGCGATACTATAAAGCCGCTTGGTTGGGATATCCATCCAGCGCAAGGACGTTCGCCATGACGTCGAGCGAGACGGCCTCCACCCCGTCGTCCACACCCGCGTATCGCACGCCGCGCCACCACCGCCGCCACGTCCACCCATCCGCCCCCATCGATCTGTGATTCACATATTGTGGGTACAGTGCGAATAGCTCTGTGCCTCTCGCCCGCCCGCTGCATGGTTCAGCCTCACGCCGCATTCCAAGCCGCAGCCCGCGTAGAGACGAAGACGAGGCACTCTGCTACATTAGCGCGTCTCAGACAATAATGGAGGTCATATGTCTTGCCAACCAGCGAGCGTGAATTGGTTTCATGGCCCAACGGCCTGAATTTCCTGAGGGGGCAACGACCAAACTGTGATGTAATGTGAATGTTATTCACTGTGAATTCTTGGAAACGAGTGGAGGCGATGATTCAGATCATCGGAAATCGACGGCCCGATAGGATCTCTCATCGCGGGCGTGGCTCCGATTCGCGGACGTGGCCCGATCGCGCGGGTGGCAGGCCCGCGCCTAGAGGTTCTTGATGCTGTCGCGCATGCCGAGCAGGAACTTGCCCATGCCACGTTTCTTGGCGGCCGGCGCTGCGGTCTCGCTGGTTCCCTCTGGCGTGTTGGCGTGATGGGCGCCGCGCGAAGCGTCCTTGTCTGCGGCTAAGGCGCCCGGGGCAAGCTCGGGGTGCGTGCGATGCAGGCTGCTGGTGCTTGTGCTTGCATCTCGCCGCATGCCCAGCGCCGAGTCCGCCGAGACGCTCTTCGTCGAAGCCACATTGCTCGAGCTCGGCACGACAGGGCGGAGCGAGTCCAAGCCGCCGCCCTGTGTGTTGCTATGGCTGCTGCTCTTCGTGGACGAAGACGAGCCTGGGCGGCGGAAGCGCGAGACGAAAGACGAGGTGCCGCCACCACTGCCAGTTGAAGTTACGCTGCTGCTCCGCACTTTACTGCTATCTTCCTGTGTGACTGACCGCTGGTCCTGTTGTGTAGCCAGCTGCGACTGCATAGTAAGCAGCGTCGTGCTAGCCGTCTTGTCCTTCGAATCAGACAGCAGATGGAAGAGCTTGCTCCGCTCCGATCGATCGGCCAAGCGACCCGCCTCGCGAACCGTAGCAGAAACAGCGTCGGTTGTGGTCATTTCTGCATGCTCGCTTGCATTCAACATGGCCGGTGGCTCCCTCTTCTTCCTTTCTTGACTCTTCGCATCGCCGCCACCAAAGATGGCGGCCAGGTAGTGCGCATCCACTTCCTTCTTGATAGACAATGTCTTCTCGCGCTCGGCGATGGTGTCCAGACCAAACCCGCTGCCGCGCGTCCGGTTCCGTGTGGTAAAGTCTTTGCGGGACAACGCTGCAGGCGCCGAAGACGTCGAGTAGATGCTCGAAGTGGCCGATGAAGTCGAGCTGTGCGTCGATGCAGTGTTGGTAGATGAGGCCACAGAGGAAATCGTGGCCACAGACTGGTTGCGGTCCCTCCATGACATGATCTGGTTGCGTCCAGAATCTTGTAGACCGACCATTCCCCCTTTGCGCTGCTCGCCCATTCGACCGCGTCGCTGAGCCGCAGAAGACCAGTTGGTCGCGCTCGCAACCACAGAGCTAGCTCCGTCCAAGTGGCCGGCGGGTTTGCCGGAGCCCATGTGCCAGGAGCTCTGATTAATAGCCAAGTCCCGCTGTAGCGCTGAAGAGAGCGCCGCGTCGCGGCCTCCTTCAGCAAGGCTCTGTAAGGTGTACCGTGCTGCCGCTTCTGCCGTCGGCTTCGACAATATCACGGGCGGAGAGACGGGATCAGATAGACCGTCATGGGGCTTCGTCATCTTGCTCATCTGCCGCGCTAGCGATTCGGAAGCCAAGGCCAGTTCACGGATCGTCCTCTCGCGCTCCTTCAGCCTGATGGCAGGCATGTCGTCCAGGTCACCCATGTGCTCAACGGATTGCGACCGTTTGAGCTGCTGCTTGGCGAGCGTCCTTCCCTTTCTGGCCCCCCGTTTCCTTCGTTTCGAATGATTTGAAGCCGAAACGCTCGCAGGCTTCTCAGCATCGTCATCATTGTGCGGGTCCTCATCTCCGCACTCCTCCTTGTCGGTATCATGCAAGCCGCCCGCTACGCTTTTGCCTCCTTCGTCCAGCGTTGCCTCCGTAGCACTAGGTACGCCATCGCCTGTCCCTTGCTGCTCTGAAGAGGTGGTGCTTACAGACGGCTCTTCAATTTTCTCTTGTCCAGCTTCGCCGTTCGGCTGAGTTCGAGTTGCAGGACTCCCCTCGATGTTGTCCTTGTAATCAATGGACGCTAACGGGCGACCATCGTTGCGGGTCTCTGTAGTCTGCATCCCTGTGCCCACCTCGGATGCCAGTGTTGTTCTGCGCTGAACAGTAGCGCCTCCGTACTGTGTATCGAAAGGATTGCGCTCGGGAGGTTGTGGAGAAGGCGTAAAAGTAGGCGATGGTAGAACATCCGGAGTGAACAGCGCTGAGTTGGGTGAAAGGCTTTCATACCGTATTGCAGTGAGTGGCCCTCGGAAGGTGGCATCGGGGTTGATGTCGACTTCGAACGATTGATCAGTGTCGCGCAGAAACGAGCGGTCCCTAGGACGCGGAGAGCTGAGCAAAGAGGGAAGGGTCGACATCGAGCAGGTTCGTGAATGCACCAACGGCATTGTCGAATAGAAGGATGCTCCTCGCGAGATTCGGCCGGGTCCGGAACCTGATAGTCCCATGTGCTCAACCAGACCGGCTGCCCACTTGGAGAACTCGCCAGCAGAGATTCTGTTCTGCTCATGGCCCAACCCATCAACGCTTGAACAGAAAACGTTTTCGCAGAGGAAGCGAGCCACTGCCATGGTTAGGCCATCGAATGCCTCCATCAAGAAGCGGACAGGATCCTGGCAGTAGGCAGCAAAGGAAGGGCAGGCGAGCGAGGGCTCGGTAAACGGACTCCGATGGAAGAGAAGGTTCAGGAGGACAACACCCAGAGACCATATGTCAGCTTGCTTTGGATCGTACGAAGAGGAAACGTTGTTGTGACATTCGTAGGCCATGTAGGGCTTACTGCCGCAGTCAAAGTCGTCGCATTGCTCTTGCGCAGTGGCTAGACCGAAGTCGGTCATCTTGACGATGACATGGGCGTCGCCAGCATCACGAACGCTGTCGACCAGAGTACTTGAGCTCGTGTCTAGACAGGCCGATTGCATTTCTTCAGGCGTGCGACGATCTTCGACGATGAAGTTTTCGGGCTTGATGTCTCGATGACTGATGCCTTGGTCGTGACAGTACTGGACAGCGTCACAGATTTGGCGGAACATCCGCGAAATGAGACGTATACGCCTCTTGGAAAGTAGCGTGCTTCCTCCAGTGGATGCAAGTAGAGAGGGAGATGGGGGCGTCGCATCCAGTGATGTGCCCAGCTCGTTTATGTCTCCGTAAGAGGGTCCGCTTCGCATCTGAAGTGTCTGAGATGAGGCCTCTTCCGTCTGCGATGATTCCTGTGGATGAACAGGTCCAGTATCATGAGCCTGTTCCAGCCAGTAATACAAATCCTGGCCGGGACAATATTCGAGCACCAGAAAGAGCCAATCAGGCGTTTCGTACGTTCGATAAAGCGTGACAATATTGGGATGAGGCGGAATAGACTGATGGATCGTCGCCTCGAGCCGTTGAACCTCCAGCATGTCCTCAGGAAGGTCTCTCTTACAGAGACATTTGAGTGCAAACTCTTTGCCTGGTCGGAGGCGAGTGTTGACTTTGAGATGCTTCCTCCTACGTTCTTCGAGGGCCGGAGAGTTATGGAAGCCCGTCTCCTTCTCAGCATTGGCCTTCAAAGTCGTACTCAAGAGATCTTCGGACAGGTCCACTAAGGTCGAGTCAGCATCCATTTCGCCCGTGCGTGCCTCCATCTGGGGACTAGAGGGTGTCGACGGTTGCGCTCTTTCCAGCTTTGCCGATGAGATGCTGAGGTCACTGGCATCTTCCGCGCTTACTTCTTTGACCAAATAGACGACCGCGTAGCTGCCTTCTCCCAGCTTCCGGACAACTTCGAGTTTGCTGCCAGTCAGGTCTGCGTTTTGGTCCACGAAGCCCGGGGTCGTCTCCGCAATTTGTATGGTATGACCGTCATGTTCGAGACCAGGACCCAGAAGGTCGCCAACTTCGAAGACCTCTTCCACGGAGTTGGCCTCTCCTCCGTTTGTGCTACCGTAGCGGCTCAAGGGGTGGCCATCCGAAGCGCCGTATTCCATCATGTCCGATATGTCTAGGAACTCTTGCTCTTCGTCCTCCGCGATCGCAGATTGTCGATCGAAATCCGGAGTGACTGGGTCCGACGCTGCCGCTTCCCGCCGAACGAGCTGTGCCCTCAATTTGGCGAGCAGAGAAGCACCGTCCAATGGCTGCTCAAGCAGGTAAGAGGTGTGTGGCGCCAATGCAGGCTCTTGCAAGTCAATCACACCGTCTGCTTTATGTGCCGCCGTCCGTTGCTGCTGTTCGGCAATCAGGTCGGGAAGGTGGATCGACGGGTTGCTAGGTCGACCTCTCAAGGTATTGCCTCCTGTGTCGTCGAGCAGACCATCTTCTGGAATAGCTTCGTTATGATAGAAGGGAACAGTAGATGGAGGCCGACTGCCGGGCCTGCTAAGTGAGAGCGAAGGTTCACGGGATCTTGACAGGCCACGCAGGCTGGGCGTCCTGACTCGATCATAGTGGGCGACGCTCGGTCTGAGACCGGACATGCTCCCGCGATTGCGCAAGTGTGGCGGACGGTAAACACCAATGCGAGTCGAGACCGTTGGAGAGTTGGGTACGATCGAACTGCGGCGAGAGTGCGACATGGTGTGACCTGGGCCTCCAGAAATTGCCGAACTGAAGGAGTCACGTCTGGACGAATTAGGGCGAGGGTCTCCGGGTTCTCTTGCGAAAAGGGATGTGATAGTATTTACCACGCGTTCTCCCGTTTGGTGGTCTGCAATGGCGGAAGGATGGCTGGGCATAGGTGACAGAGCTCGGCGGGTGAGCTTTGGTGAAGTGGTTGGGCTGGCATAGTGTATTGCGGCCGGAGCAACCGCATGAGACTGCCGCTGTAGAAGGGTTGTGGGAGCCATGGGTGATCTTTTTGGTGATGAGTGGGAAATAATAGGGTTGCGAGAGAAAAGGGATGTTCCGGTAGCAACAGCATCCTGTCGCGTGATATGTTGCCCAGGACTCGGAGTTCGAGGGATGCTCTGAAGAGAAGCGTAGAACTGCTCTACCGGCCCTTTGAGATGGGGTAAGGGTTTCTCAGAGGATGCGTCTATGGACGCTGGTCTGGAACTGGGCTCATGCGCGTTGCCAAGGGCTCTCTCCGCGCTGTTCTGTCGTCCTCGTTTAGGAGTGCTCGGGATGCTGGACAATGAGCTGGTCGGGGTCAGCATCCAGTTAGCATTTCGATCCTGAGCAGACATCAAGCCTTTGGTAGACGCTGAAGTGGCCGCCGTTTGACGAGAGCGCACTTTTGATTCGATCTGAAGAGGCTGTAAATGCGTGGCGGGCCTCAGAGCATTTGCCTTTTCCAAGGAAGAAGCCAAGGGCCACTGGCCGCGCGAGACACCGTGAGAGAGACCCTTGGCGACAGTTGGTGATGTTCCGAAATCGGGCGACCGTCCAATGATGCCATTTCCCATGCCGCTCGGCTTGATAGCATGTGTGCCCGAGGGTTCAAGATGATGGTGGGAGCCAGATGTTCGGTCTGAAGCTGAAAGCTCGTTTTTTCCCTTCTGAAGGCTGGTAGAGAGAAGTGACTTTTGTGCCAAATTATTGGTATTGGGACCTCTGGCGAAGTTCCTACCCGTCTGAAGATGATTCAAGGAGCTGCTCAGGGAAGCATGGTTGTTCGGCGGAGAGGAAGACGGCAAGTGGCCTAAGACGGTTGCTTGCGATCCGTTGAAAAGAGGCGAGCGAGCTGCTTCGGAGACCGGGTGCGCGCGAGCACGCCAGTTGTCCTGATCTTTGTCCCATCGGGTTGCGGAGCCATTGATCTCCTTGACGGGTATAGATTGAGGTGCGGTCCGGGAGCTACCGGCTCGCCTCCAGCTCGGAGCGTCGTTGGACGAGTTGTTGGCTGACATGATGGGGCAGACAGAGCATGCGCAAGCGAGGGAAGAGGGAGGGGAGAAAGGACAATATCGATACGCCCTCTCATTCGCAAGGCTTTGGTATGTGTCAGAAAGATGTGTGAAGTTACTGTATGGCTATACAGTCATGTCGATGAACGGTGGGAGCATAGGTCCGTGGAGCGTTGGTATAGCAGCTCAGGCGGATCCTTTGTCGGTTATAGAAGGAGGGTCATGAAGTCTGGCGATACTGTGGTTCAGCGATCTTGGGGTAACCCAGTTGCGGACCAATTCGGGGGACACGAAGCGAAGATGGCTAGGAAGATGGCGAGGGCTAGCACGTCTGGGTGAGCTGTGATCAAATGATAAAGCGGCGATTGGCTGCCATTACGTGCTGCGGGCAGAGCCGCTGAAGGTGGGCGCTCTGTAGCCGGAGTCACACCTGTACACCTGCGCAGACGCTTGACTGGTGAATCAGCAGACGCAACGCAAAGGCCAGATGTATCGGCGGCAGAGGCGGATACGCCTTGGTGAGGAGTTGGTTGACCAGATGGAGCTGATGGGAGAAGAGATGAGAATAGGTGGCAGCCTACTGCGTCTGTGGAAATGGCCCAGCCGGTGCGGCGGCAAAGTGTGATTGTTGGGTCGCTTTGCTTGAAATAGGTAGAATGGCCTGGGCTTGACAGTTCAGGGAGGCAGTGTGAGTGTTGTTTGACCTGGCATAGTACTTTGTGGCTTATGGCCTTCGCAGTGACGGAAATCCATTCATGTGATTCGACATAAGTTAACAGCCAGCAGCTTCCGTGCGTATTTTCATGATTGACTATGGCCTTTGGCTGGCCTTAATGGCACGTGTCACTCCCATTACGATAGTATAGTAACCATGCATGTGGTGCTTAGGGAAAAATAGAGCGAAAGAAGCGAGTACTACATGCAGGTTAAAGTACTAGTAGTGACTTATGTATATGTGTTGTGAATCCGGCGGCTTCTTTGAATCTGGCCAATAGACTTCAGATAGTTTAAGTTTATGCAGAGTGTCATGCACGTCCCTGCTTCGTCACATCCCACTTTTGTGCAAGCAGGGGAACCACGCTGCAACTCTCCGTCGGTGGATGTACGCGTTCGGGCAGGGCAGCTGTAGCCATCAGCTAGGCATGCGACGCTAGATGTGATCTAGTGACGTGCCTGGAGTATACGTGATCCACAACGTAAAGGCACGTCTGTCGGTTAGGTGAACCAGAATCCGATGGAAGGGAGAAACCTGCTAAGTGTTACATCCGCCGTCTTGGCTGTCCCAAGACTTAACAGCATCGAGCATAGATTTTGATTGTCATCACGTGACTAGGTCAAGAACAACACTGAGCCAGCTGCGACCCTGATATTGCAACACGTAGAGGTCAAACACTCCCACTCCTACCTCCGCACTGTTCTTGAAGCGATCTCAAGCAGCAACCACCTTTGCTTCTCATCGCCGCGGCTGCAATTCCAGCAGCATTGTCGTAAAGATGTTCAACCACCGGTCTTCGTCGAGCGCCGCTATCAAGCGGTTGACTATTGAGTACAAGCAGCTATCTACCGACCCAAATTCCCTTTTTCCCGCCGTGGGTCCCATCTCGGAAGATAACTACCTGGAATGGGAGGCACTGGTGCCTGGGCCGGACGGGACGCCCTTCGAGGGCGGGGTCTTTCTCGCCAAACTCACATTCCCGGCATCCTATCCGCTTGAGCCGCCGACGATGCGCTTCGAGCCGCCTATTTTTCACCCCAACGTATACGCGGATGGTCTCGTCTGCATCTCCATCCTGCACGCCCCTGGCGATGACCCCAACATGTACGAGTCGTCATCCGAACGATGGTCGCCCGTCCAGTCGATCGAGAAGATCCTCCTTTCGGTGCTCAGCATGTTGGCCGAGCCAAACGTCGAAAGCGGCGCTAACATCGACGCTTGCGTAAGTGATTCCCTTCCCAACTTGCCTTCGCCGAGCCGCGTACACCTGCGCACGCGAGGCTGTAATCTGCGCCGCGAGACTGTAGAATTGCTTCATGCTTACACCATCTTGTCTCCGGCTGCAGAAAGTTTACCGGGACGACCGCGAAGCATACGAGAAGATCATCCGTGATTCGGTCAAGGAGCAGCTCGGGCTCTAGCACGCGGCAAGGCAAACAACCGCCTCGTAGACAGTGAACAGGTCTTCAGGACATCTCCCTTTCCCTCTCATCTCAGCTGTACCTTTACCCCTTGGCAATCTTAGTACCCTGCATCCGTTACGCTCGATCTTAGCCAGAATGTTACCCATGTCTTTACATCGATGATCTCACAAAGCATCAGTGAGTCGCCGTAGAATCACATGCTGATGCCGCTGTCTTGAACGAAAGTACAAATACATAGGTGGCGTGCGCAGCACTGGGCCTGGTGCACGTTCCATACAGGAGGAAAGTTCGGCTCAGTCCATCCAGTGCAGGAAGAGCAGCGCCATGCCGCTGCCGACGAGGAAGATGGAGAGGAACTTGTCGGCCTCTCTGCTGCGCTGTCTTGCGCTCCTGAGCTCCTCGTTGCCCTTGCCCACCTCGGTGCCGACGCCGATGGCCTCGTCGAGCAGCTGGTCGGTGATTTCGCTCTGTTGCTCGAGCTGCTGCACGACCTGGGTCTGGAGGTCGCTGATCTCGTACAGTCTCGACTCGGCGTTCTTGATGGCAGCCAGCTCCGACTCGAGCGATTTGATGAGCTCTGACGATTCGTTTTCGAACATCTCGATCTGCGATGCAGACAGCTGCGTGCTGATGTCCTTGCCCACCAGGGTTGATTCGGTCTCGAGCGCGGCATCGAAAGACCCGCCTACGATCCCTTTGATCGGTGCCGCGGCAGCGCTGCCTGTCGCTGACGAGGCGGACGTGTCTTTGCCCTGTCCCGCCTGAGCTCGAGAGTTGGCCAGAGACCTGGACTTCTCCCTCTGTACGCGCAGGCGGGACTCCTGCATGCCGCTCTGGAGGGCTGAGGCGCGCGACAGAAGACTGGATAGATACTGTATCACCGATGAGCGGTGTGCCGAGATGAGTGACGAGGCCAGGATCGAAGTGGATGAGTCCCTCGCCGTTGACAGCGCCAGGAGGCTGTTCAGAGGCGAGAGGGCGGTCGGCGTGGTGGGTGCCGTCTTCTTCCGCGCCTCTTCAGCGCGCTCGAGCTCCTTGATGCTGTCCAGGCACTGCTTCACGACCACCTTGACCTGGAAGTCGATCTCATCCCGCTGCAGGTCGGACAGAGGCCCAGTAAAAGCCTTCCACTTGGCAAACGCTGCGCTTGATGGGTCCTCTTCCTCCTCCTGAGCCTCTTCCGCCTGCTGGATACGGTGGTGGCGCGGCTGGAAACCCAGCGCGAGGTATCTCCTCCGTATTGAGAAGAGGAAGGCGAGGAGCGAGACGACGTGTTTGCGGATGATATACGCTTGTTTCAGCCATTGCAGCTGGGCACGCACCACGTTCAGTGGCGGATCTTTGCGCTGCAAGCCTTTCGACCCGGAGCCGGAAGGCGGCGGGTAACGCTCGGCGCGCTGGGCCACGAGTGTGCGAAACTCGGACGTCAGGTCCGCACCCGGTGGATTGCGTGCTTTGGCAGACGCCGCCATCTGCACACGTGGCCAGTAATAGAACGAGCTATACGTAAGGGTAGAAGCGAAAGGGCAGCTGAGAAGGCGCGAGGATAAGGGTGAGGGCAAGAAGGAGCTGGTAGAACTCGATTTTGGCTGCGGACAGCCTAGTTGGGACCCGTTTCGACCAGTTGGCCCGCGCGTTGTTCATTCTCATTTCATCCACCTTCACTCATCACTCACACCCACTGACCTCTGCTAACACTCCAAAAGCTCGCAAAGGGGGACGGGGCCGGACAGCGGCAATCGGTAGCGGCAGAACTGCTGTCGCAGGCATAGAAGAGATGAACTACATGATGGCACGGAGGGCGGTGGCTGTCTTATTGCTTGCCGTTGTGGTCTCGCGCACGCTCTCCTTTCCGTACACAAAGGTAGAGGAGAGCTTCACAACCCAGGCGGTTCATGACATCCTTACCTATGGCACCGGATGCAAGGCACTTGCCCAGTATGACCATCAAGCCTTCCCGGGCGCTGTACCGAGGTCTTTCATTGGCCCGCTGCTGGTAGCAACCCAGTCATTTTCGTGGATCGTCTTGGGCAGGTTTTTGGGCCTCATAAGAACATCTGCGGACGTCCAGGCTGCAGTGAGGCTTGTGCTGGCTGTAGCCAATGTCGTTGCGCTCCTCTTCTTCGCCAGGTCCTGCTTCCCCTCTTTAGAGGTCGCCGTGAAAGACGAGACTGGGCCGCTATCATCCACGCCAGACTCGGCGTCCAGCACAGGTCGAGCCCGGTTCCTGACGACGCTGTCCAGGAGGAAGAAGGGAGATCTGGACGCTGACACCAAAGTGCCTGGTCTTTCTGCAAGGATGGGCCCGTCCCGGATGGTAGCGGTGGATGAGGTCATGTTTCTGCTAATCACTGCTTCTCAATTCCACTGGACGTTCTGGTGCAGTCGCACGATCCCGAACTCGGTCGCAATGCCACTGGTGGTGGTCGCTACGGGCCTCGTTGTCCGTAATGTGGGGTCGGTTGGCCCCTCTTCTCAAGGGCAGAAAGACCTCAAAAGCGCAATCCACCTGCTGACATTCTGCGCTGTTGTCTTGCGGCTCGAAGTTGCGGCGCTGTTGGCGCCTGTCGGGCTCTACGTGCTTGTCGCCAGAAAGCTTCGCTTCACACAAGCCATTGCTGCTGGCTTCCATGCTAGTGTGTTCAGCATCCTAGCGACAACCGTCGTCGATACTTATTTCTGGCAAAGCCTGGCCAGTGGCCATCCAAAGAGCATCGCCACCACATGCTTCCAGTCGCTAAGTGGTCTCTATAAACAGACAGGATCTCCGGTGTGGCCAGAGCTTCAGAGTGTGCTCTTCAATGTTGTCCAAGGCCGCAGTAAAGACTGGGGCGTCTCGCCTTGGCATACCTACTATTCCGCCTTTTTGCCCAAGCTGATGGCGCTCACATTACCTCTGCTGCCGCTTGGTTTTTATCACACACTGCAAAAAGGCTCGAAAACAAGGTCGAGGACGAAGTTTCTGGCCTTTGTCGCCGTCTTTCATACTAGCTTGCTGAGTCTGCTGGGGCACAAAGAATGGCGGTTTATGATATATGTCTTGCCTGCCTTCAACGTGGTGGCTTCGGCTGGAGCGAAAGTGTTATACACATCAAAGATGGGCAAGACACTCTTGGCTTGTCTCTTCCTGCTGCAATTTGGCGTGAGCTGGTTCACGGGGTACATCAGCGGCCTGAACTACCCGGGGGGCCAAGCGCTTGCTCTTCTGCATCAGGCGGCGGCGCAGAGCCCTAGCGATTTTGCTTTCGTGAAGGTGCATATCGACGTTCTGCCGGCGATGAGCGGCGTGACACTGTTCCAGTCGATTTATCTTGGTCGTGACACGGAGGACCCAGACCGGCTGCCGGTACTGGCAGCCGTGCCCGACACGCCCGGCCCGGGCGTCTACTGGACGTACGACAAGACCGAAGACCTGCCCGTTACCGGGCCGGCAGCGCGCGCTGCCTGGCAAACATTCACACACTTGATATCAGAGTCTCCTCAATGCAACGTCTTGCGAACGAGCGCAGAGGACACCGCTGCGGGCGCGAGCACGCACCTCCCCCAAGACCAGCAGCCATTTGTCGAAATGGGGATCGCCGTCCGCTCGTATGCTGGCTTGCGGCGCAAGGCCCTACAGGACCTGAAAGCCAACTTGCAGACGCTGGCCGGAGCCGCCTCCCAACTGCGATCGTTCCCGCGCAGCTATGCCCGTATACAAGCTTTGCTTGATGACGCTTTCCGCCTCCTGCTGCCTCTCCAAATTGTCGAACAGGAGTCCGTATGGCTCTGCCGTAGAAAAACATAGGAGGGGCAGTCAGCCACATATATAATTTAACAGATACGAGCATAAAATCGTTACACGCTGAAAACTCGACCGGTTTCAGGGTCTTGTGTCTGTGCAGTGCAAATGACCACGCTGCTCACGACCACGACCCCCGGCAACGGCCTTGAGCGAAGCGGGACATAGATTGCGCGGCTATTCTGTGGTGCAAGATAGGGAGCATGTCGCAGTCGCAGTCGGAGCTGCGCCGGCAGGGCAAGCATGAGAAGGCGCGGGCAAAGATGATGGAGGAGTTTGAGCGGCAGAAGGCGGAGCTGGCCAAGGAGGCGGAGCGCAACCGCGCGGGCGGGGACCGCTTCGTCGGCAAGAACGACACGATGGAGGACGCGTTGAAAAAGTCCACAATCGGGCTGGTCCACCTGGAGGAATTCCAGAAGCTGCGCTCGGAGATCGAAGAGGAGAAGCGGCGAGAAGCGGCGCGCACCAACGAGCTGCGTTCCGAGGAAAAGGCGGCAAAGAAGAGCAAAAAGGCGAAAAAGGAGCGCTCCAAGCTGTCGTTCGCCTTCGACGAGGAGGAAGGAGAGGAAACGGCAGTGCCAGCCCAGAAGAAGCGGAAGACGGAGCGCAGCAGCAATGATGCAGCTGGAGTCGGCGCGCAGGACGCAAATGGAAGTGCAGAACCAACTAGCAACGCGACGATAGCGTTGAAGAAGGCCAGCCTGAAGAATCCGGACGTAGACACCTCCTTCCTGCCTGACAGAGACCGGGAAGAGGCGGATCGCAGAATGAGGGAAGCCTTACGGCAGGAATGGCTGAAAAAGCAAGAAGAGATGAAAAAGGAAGAGGTCGAGATCACCTACTCCTACTGGGATGGGACGGGCCATCGAAAGACGGTGATGTGCAAAAAGGGAGATACGATAGCGCACTTTCTGGAACGGTGTCGACAGCAAGTGTCCGAACTTCGTGGCGTCTCTGTGGACAGCATGATGTACATCAAGGAGGATCTGATCATCCCACATCACTATAGCTTCTACGACTTTATCGTCAACAAGGCGCGGGGCAAGTCGGGCCCGTTGTTCAACTTTGACGTTCATGACGATATCCGCTTGGTCGCCGATGCCAGTGTAGAGAAGGATGAGGTAAGCTGGTCTCGTTTCGACTCAGCTGAGTAGAGCAACGCAATGGGACTGACCATCGCTACTGCACGCTACGCCTCCTTCTCAGTCGCATGCCGGAAAGGTCGTCGAACGCACTTTCTACAACCGAAATAAGCATGTCTGGCCATATAGCCGTGAGTATCTGATATCTGGCGTTGGCAGTCTAGGAGAATCACGACTGACACAAAACCCTCTTGGTACTTTGCAACGTATCCGACAGGATGGGAGGTGTACGACCCGAACAAGGAGTATGGCAACTACACTATCCGCGATAGAAAGAAGGAGTAATTGTACAGCGTCGTCCCGTTGACCAGGGGCAAGATGTAGTAATGCGGCACTGGAAGGAGCCATCGAACCTGCGTCGACGACCTTCCAGCCATCGGCGGCCAAGGCCGTATCCCAGCTTGAGACGGCGAAGAGAGAGATGTTTCGATCTGCCAGCGCCTTGCTGATGGAATTTCATCGGTCCTCTGATGCGAAACGTCGACAGCGAGCAGTGGGTCGCCTCTTAAGATCACCAGGCTGAGCCGTCGTCCTCTTTGATGTGCTTGGCTGCGGGTGATATGGACAGGAGAAGGCTTAGCTCTTCGTGCGTGCGCGTGACGGTGTAGAAGAACGGCTGATCCGGTCGCGCTGGTTCGCGCAGCATTTCTAGCACAAGCCTGCGAATCGCCGCTGTAGCTGGCAGCCTTGCCAACAGATACTCGTCCCGCTGTACAAGCACTCAACGCACCAAGCCAGGCCCCCATATCAATTCTGCTGCGCACTCTCTTTCCTGCTGCCTTTGCCCGTCCGTACCCACCATTAAGATTTCCTGCGTGTCCATTGATATCCGTCGTTGCTCTAGACATTCTGCCAATGCGCTGATAAGAAGAAGAGCAAGCCATTCCGTGCACATATCTTCCCTCAGTATGACCTCGCCAACAGCTTGTTGCAAAGATGCTGTTGCGGGAGTCACAACCAGTCCGACCTAGATACAGTCACAAGTAATAACAAATATTGCCTCAAAATGCGGCGAGATATTCGAGTTAAAAGAAAGGCACTCGCACTGACACTCACAGCTGTCTACTGCGATCTCACAGTGGTGATGCGCTTGTTTGTGTTTGCAGCTGCGCACAGAACCGGGCCGGTATGGCCCCCGACCACCACCTTGTGCTGTCACCTTGGCACAGATACTAGCGGGACAGGCTCCTGTCCTCTTGACATCGGTTGCAGACGGGTCGACCTGCTGGTACAAGAGTCATCCGAAGCGTTACCCCGGTTTCTGAGCCACAGCCTCCATCACCACAGCGCTGATTGTTACCCGCGCCAGCTACCCAGTCGCGTTTTTGTTGGGTCTGGACCTCACATGTGGGCATTGAGTTGCTCGACTGGCCGCTAGAACCCAGCTACGTGGAAGATGGCGAACCTTGATAGCTCCAGAGGGCCTACCTCCATCTCGTCCTCAGCTGCATCGAGGAGCCGCGCAGACACGGCTGGGAGTCTGTCTGCTCCTACCGCCAACCATGCCAACCTCGCCGCCTCTTATAGATCTACCGCCGGAAGCTCTGTTCTCTCCAACGGAAGCCTGCTCGACCTCTATGCACGCTCGCCGGGCTCTGCATCTGGCTCCTTTCCCAGCTCGATGGAAGGTGGTAGACTTGCCGAGAATCCGCCCACACACAGCCCAAGCCACCCGGAGCCGTTCGATCAGCTGGGTAGTGGCACGGCACCGCTCTCATCGACAGAAGATGCTGTGTTCCCGTCCATGACAGCCAGCGACAGTTTGGCGTCCGTATGGACAAGTGCGTCGGGAAACAACACCGAGTCTTTCCCCAACAGCAAGCGCGCATCCGTGGCAGGCCTCGATTCCGATGTGATGCAGAGTATTCGACCTGCTTCAGGAAACAGCTCCCTCAATCACGCAATGGAAGCCTCCCCACTGCCTTCTGCGCCTTCCGTTCTGGCTCTCGGCTATGACAGCGACGGCTCTCACTACGACGACGACGATACTGCTGCTGACAACACCGAAGGCGACAAAACAGCTGAGCCTCCAGCATCATCCAACGCCGGTCGTGCTTACGGTCAGATAGCTGCATCGTCCAAGGTTGAAGAAGGGACAAAGCCCTACACTGCTAGAACAAGCGGCAGAAACTCAGCTGACGCTCCTGAGATCTTCTCCAACTCGCTACCTTCGCCGCCTGTTCCACGAAGGACAAGCAGTGTCATTCAGGAGGGCTTCTCACTTTCTCCAAGCACCTCGCTGAATCTAGAGCAGTTCACAGGCCTTGACTCGGCGCCCCGCCGTAGCCACTCCAGGAGCGGATCCGCATCACTGGCCAGCAATCAGATTCCGCAGCGTCATAGCAGTGTCGAGGTGCGCCAAGATTTTGCCAAGCGCGGCTATCCCTATGAGGGTCCTAGCCAGCCGTTTCCAATTTCGCTCGTCCAGCGTGACGATCAGCCGGGCAGTCCGCTACTTTCAGGTATCACGTCGAGTGCAGGAGCTGCCACCGTCCCCTTTGATAGCAACGACGCCAGTCCGACAAAAGGTACGACGCTGGCTTCGCTCCATGAGAATGCTTCTCAAGCTCGGAGCCCGAGGGAGGCAGATGATGTTCACGAGGTGAGCCTGGAGGAGCAGCAGCGACTCGAGAAGGAACTGCTTGCCGAGGCCGACCAGGCGCGGCCAAGAACACTCAAAGAAGCTCGGGAGCGAGCTAAACTTCGAAGGCTCCAAAGCGAAGGATACGACCCAGCCGCCGAGCTTGCTCCCACAAGTTCCGCACGAGCGCAGCCAATACCGCCGGCAAGCTCGGCGGAACCTACACGAGGTGCTGCCTCGGTCACGGGGGAGGAGCAGCAGCCTTGCCGTTCCAGCATCGATTCGCGAGAGAGGCCGCAGCGCAACCCTCACCGGCTGTCCAGCCGTGACGGAGGCCACGATGCGGAACGTAGGTCGCTGTCCCTGCATTCCGCACCGTCCGACTACTCCGAGCAAGGTGCCTTTGCCTTCGAAGATGGCTCGATAAGCCACTTTGAAGACAGCGTTGGCTCACCGGTCCACCACGAGCTGCAAACCGACTACGGCCTTGCGGCTGGACTGGGCATGCCGGTGGCCAGTGACATGGACCAGCTCACCGATGCTGTCAACCATGCCATGAACGATCTCAGCTTCGGCAGCACAGACGACACGGTGTCTGCTGAAGATGACTACGCGACTCCAATGCCGGCGCCTCGGCCCGATACTACACGGACTAGCGGCGCCGGCACGACAGCCTCGCAGAACCTTGCCAAAGTAACCCGCGGGCCTCAAAACCTGGTGCTGGACAACGGCGCCAAGCAGAGCCCCATACCCTCACCGTCGGCTCCAAGCTTGCAGACGCCCAAGATGTCTGGACATTCGTCGTATTTCCATTCCCAGCCTCTGTCGAAGGCGACC
Organism: Tranzscheliella williamsii; assembly: GCA_023212725.1. Taxonomy (NCBI): domain Eukaryota; kingdom Fungi; phylum Basidiomycota; class Ustilaginomycetes; order Ustilaginales; family Ustilaginaceae; genus Tranzscheliella; species Tranzscheliella williamsii. The sequence continues at coordinate 246,662 of JALBYF010000016.1, forward strand.
AGCACGCCCCATATAACCTCTCACGCCGAGAAGCCGCCGTCGCCGACTGCGCTTGAGTCAATTCCGCCAAGCCACATCGACGTGTATGGCAACACGGTGCCGTATCCAAGAGCGTTCAGCAGCAAGACCATCATCGAAAAGAGAAAGCTTCCGTCTTGGGAGCGTGCGCGTGGCTATGCTCAGTACACGAACGAACTGCTGCATATCCAGACGGGCCTCAGTCTCTGGATGGAGGCGGTCCAGCGCCCCGCCATGCGCCAGCAGAATCAACGTGCCAGTCAGCTACAGGCTAGCGACGATCGCGTGGCTTCGGGGACTCTGCCCAGGGCCGGGCACGTCCGGAATGACGGGTCGTACGCCGATTCGATCCGCTCGGACATGACGTTTCCCATGCGGGGTGATGGCGGCAAGGCCAAGGAGCTGGTTACCGTGATGCCGACGATGGCCGAGTCGCCGGTGAAGAGCGCTTCCAATCTGCCGTATCCCGGGGTGGTGGGTCCGCAGAGGTCCGAGTCGACGCCGTTGTTTGCGACGTCGCCTAGTTTTGGCAGCGGGTTTGCGGGAGGTGCTGCGCCTGTGCGGGTGGCGACGGGGGCGGTGGGCGCGGCAGCACACCGGAGCGTGGCGTCTGCGGGGGGTGGATTCTTCAGCAGTTTGGGCCGCAAGACGAGCAAGCGCGCGGCGGTGTCTGCGTCGCAAACGGGTGGTGGGTCGTCATCGTCGCTGTCGACGCTGGCGGGTGCGGTGGGGGGGCCGCGCGGCTACCGGGCGTACCGGAGTGGTAAGGCGAGTTCGGTGCCGGTGGGGGAAGGGGCGGGGGGGGTGGGATCGGGCCCGCGGCGCAGCGTGGACGCCGGCGAGGGTGTGCTGGGCAGCAGTCCCGAGCTTGCCGGCGCGGGCGTCGACACGGGCGCTCCCCCGGCGGCGCCCGAGACCGGCACCGGCACCCGCCCCAGTGCGCGCACGCCCACCACCGCATCCCGCCCAATGGGCCCGCGCGCACCCGACCGCGGCTTCTCGTCCCCAGACCTCCTGGCACCCCCCCGCACGTCCCTCTCCTACTCCACCGTCCGCGACCGCATCCGCCGCTCGCCCAGCCCAACCCCCGACGACCCCGCCTTCCAGCAAGCTCTCACCAAACTCGCCGACATCCTCCCCGACGCAGACACACCCACCCTCGCTCACTACCTCAAAAAGGCAAAGGGCAACGACCTCGCCGCCATCGGCGACTACCTCCAGGACCAGAGCCTCGGCAAACTCCCCCACTTGCGCTAACCCAGCGCCCGCACACACGTCCCGCTGCTCATCCGATCGATTCAAAACCGATCTTTGTACATTCGTAGTCTTGGCTCAAGCACTCGCATCAGACCACACCGACCGAGATCGACACAGACGGTGTGCGGGCGAGGGCAAAGAAATAAGGAAACACAAGGGCGGGGAAAACAACGGCGAAAGCGTCTCGTCACTGTCAGACCTCGCGTACGACCAAAAGAGAAGGGGCAAAGGCAAGAGAGGGCAAACGAAGGCGTGGGTGAGGTGGGGTCCGTGATGCATACACATGGTGACGCGGAGATCGACGCGGACCCCGATCGTGGACCGGACAGTGAGGTGTCGGAACCTGTTAAACCCGCGTCTGGCGAAGCTTGGCAGTCCAAGTGTGTCGAAGTGCGCGGTGGATGAGCTCTCCGCCTTGGGCAGGGACGCAGACGGTCGAGTGCGAGAAGGCGCGGGTTAGCGAGCGCGTGGCCAAGGTGCAAAAGGCGTGGCCGTCAATCCTCAGCGCAGACAGCCGTCGACACAGCCTGCGGTGACGTATGGATGCGTCCGGCGAGACCGTTCCCAGGCGCACTCTGCCGGCGGTCAACACGGCCAACGCAGATGTCTGGGTCCCGGTCGTCCCCTGCGCATAGGCCGGCTTTCACAATGTGGTTACCGTTGTGATCGACCTCGCACTGCGAGCGGTGTTTCTGATAGCAAGGCGTCGTGGACACGAAATCACACTTGTAGCAGGAAAGGATGGGTATAGATTCCATCAGTAGATGCTAGCAGACATATGGTACAGTGTGAGCGTGATGCTCGCGGGCAAGCCGCCATCATCGTGGCTCGAGGAGAGAATCATATAGAAGCAATGGCAAGACGACCGAGCCGGTGTCCCCGCGCGGATGTGTGGGTGGGCTGGCTACGATCACTCCGTCCATGTGGTCTTCCTCGGGTATACCCAACGCAGCATCGCTGCTCGAGGGGCGTGGTCTGCCATGCTGCAGGACCTTTAGAAGAGGAAGCTCCAGATCTTTTTGGCGAGGGGTCGCTGGCGGGCCTCCTCGCGCTCGCGGCGGAGGACCTCGACGGGCACGGGGTCGCGGCGGCCGGTGCTGATGTCCATCTCGTCGATCTTGACGACGCGCGTGCGCTTGTAAAGCTTGAACGGGACGTAGAACGCAACGCAAACGGGGACCGAGATGAAGCCCTGGAAAAAGGCAATGGCCCGCTCGTTCCCGTTCATGTCGCCCTCACCAATCGGGAAGACCGAGATGTAGAAGGTGAAGATGATCACGAGGAAATTGAAGAAGGCACCGTAGTACGAGCCATAGATACCGAACGGCGACGCCCAGGGCAGCTCCTCGAGTGTGTGCCCAGCGCGCTTCCAGGCCATCCGGAAGCGGACGTGCGAAATGCAGATGCACATCCAGCTGATGATGGTCGACAGCCCCGAGATGGCAAGCATCCAGTTGAAGACGTTGTTACGTGCATTGTCACCCGCATAGATGAGGAAGCCGAGCAGACCAAAGACCAGCGAAAGGGCTACGGCAGGGACGGGTCGTCCCTGTCGGTCGATATAACTGAAGATCCCAGGTGCCTGTCCGAGTCTGCTCATCGCAGAGAGCGTTCGCGAGGCAGCGTAGACCGCCGAGTTGCCGACGGAGAGGACTGACACCAAGATTACGCCGTTCATGATACTTGGCAGAACCTGGACGCGCGCATTGACGAGAGCGATGACGAAAGGGGAAGCTCGCGCATCGTAAGAACCTGAGCCGAGACGGTTATTGTCGGAGCGGACGAGCAGGGAGACGACGAAGAGAGAAACGACGAAAAAGATGGTCACTCGCATGAAGATTTGCTTGGCAGCCTTGGGAATCGTCTTTCGTGCGTTATCCGTCTCGGCAGCGGCGAGGCCGATCAGCTCGGTACCGGCGAAGGCAAAGGCGGCATTGACGAAGACGGAGGAGAATCCTTTGAAGCCGTTGTTGAAAGCGCCGGGGTCACTCCAAGTTTTGGCACCATAGTATTTTCCGTCAGGACCCCCACCCACATTGATGACGATGCCGGCAATAATGAAGCCAATGACAGCGAGGACTTTGATGAGGGAGCCGAAGAACTCAAATTCTCCATAGCCGCGGACGCCGAAGAGGTTGATGATGGTAATGATAACGAGGAAGAGAGCAATCCATACGCCTTTAGGGACCACTTCGTTGGGATCCCAGTAAGTGATGACGATCGAAGCAGCGACGAGTTCGAGGGGCAAGACGATCAGCCATTGGAGCCAGTAGTTGTAAGCCATGGCAAAACCGACGGCGGGGTCGATAAAACGGGTGGAATAAGCAGCGAAGGAGCCTTCGACGGGGAAGATGGCGCCCATCTCACCGAGAGCCATAACCACCTGGAGCAACATGATACCAATCAGAATAAAGTCGATCATGAGGAAACCGGGGCCACCGGCTGCAAGGGAACCGCCGGAACCAATAAAGAGACCCGTGCCGATCGAACCACCAAGGGCGATGAATTGGACATGTCGGCCTTTGAGATGACGCTTGAGACCGCCATCTCCTACGGCAGCGGGAGCCTTAAATCCGGCCACGGCGGCGCCGGTCTCGTAGTCCTTTTCGCCCTTTTCGCCATAGTGAACATCATCGGTGGAAGCGGTCTCTTCGGAGACCTCTGGCTTGAAGCCATCTACAAAATTCGTCCACGCACCCATGATGAAGTTAGGAGCTAAAGTGAACCGGCTGCAAACCAAGTAAAAAGCGGGAACGGGAACAACTTCCTGGTAACGGAAGAAGGGGCGCTTGAGATCCAGAGCAAGGAGCAGAGGAAGCGCGGCCGAAAGAGGGACTCGCACGGGGAAAGGTAGTGAAGGTTGCCAAGTGAGAGGGAAGGATGATTGGAAGGGCGTGGCAAGACGAAGGGGTTATATCTGGTCTGGGTGCGAGGGGCGGCCGCGGCCCCATCAGGGACGGGTAAGAGGCGAGCGAGTCTTCCAAACCAGGAGCAGGGTGCGTGGTCCCAGGCGCAGTCGAATGGAAGCCCATCCAGCGCCTGCGTCCTTGCTTAGCCGGCAAGGCAGACGGCCGGGTCGCCAAAGATAGCAGGGCGAAGGCGTTCAATCAGACCATCCCACTTGCAATCAACGTTCACTCACACTCGCACTGCGACTGTGACTGTGCCTGTGGCTGCGACTGCTGCAGGTCTGCGTGCAGTTCATGCATGCGTGGCAAGGCAAGCTGTCACCTTTATCAGCCAACTTGGCAAGCTCGACGCAAGCGCACTGGGCTGCGGCGGGGATTCTCCGAAATGCTCTGCTGCCATTGGACGGCCGACGGCGTTTCAATCTGGACAGCGTAGATGCGTTTAGCCATGCCCGACTTGCTAAGTACGGCCAACTTTGGGTTGTCAGGCACCGCCGTGCGTCGTTCTAGAGGCACGCGCAAGTGAGGGGTGACCCAGTCAAAAGTCGTAGCGATAAAAGCGGAAACCACGAACCAATCGCAGAGGCGCTGTGGCAGAGAGAAAACGCCACGCAGACTCGCCCGACGCAGCCAAGAATCATCGGATAAGAACATTTCGATGGGATAATATTGCAGCACTGCACTTGGGCAAAAGGACGAGTGTTTGCTGCTAATCAATTTGCAATTGCACCGTCGCGTTGCTGCGTGAGGCTTCTGTGGGGCATCCAATCAGACGGCGATATTCCACGCGTCCGTTCATTTCTAGAGAAGTTCGAATTCTGAATCTGAAGCCGATCTGCCGTTACCAAAACAGAAGCAAGAAACTTTGGACCGCAGAAATTGTGAATGCGGCGTCGCTCCGACTCCCTCAAGTCTAGACTTTGGGTTGGTCGTCGGTTTCGCCGAATGGGGGATGCCACTTGGCTTGCCGGCCTAAGCCGACGCGATAGCTCAACCCCACGCCCATGCGAGGTGCCTATCTGGCCGCCGTCATGTGGCCTACCGGTACTGACTGCTTATCGTCGTTGCAGAGCCTAGGCGACCTGATTGGCTCAGTGCAACTGACGCCTCGGCCCTTCTCCCTCTCCTTCTCCCACTCTGTTGATAAGACGGCTCCCTGCCTCTTGATTGGCGCTGGGCATATCAGCAGCCAAGCCACACCGCGGGACCGTTCCTTCGCGATGCAGTCCGTCTACGAATGTCGCAGCCCTCTCTGCGTCTTGCCTGCCTCGACAGCGAAATCTGTCTCTGTACCTCGCCAAGAGCCTTGCGCCCTGGTTCTCCCGCTCCAAGCCAAATACGCCCTACCTCCATGGGGCATTGTGAATGGACCAGGCTGAGCGATTCCGACGGCTGACAGACACTGCTTGGCCAGAATCGCACGTGCGTCGCTTTCCTGCTGCGGGCGTTTCCGGCCGAGGCAGCGGGCCCCACATTGTCGGCCGGAGTAACGGCAGGCCTTGGCTCTGACTGACTGCCGCTGTCGTTGGTCCGCATCCGCCCTCCCTGCGCGGCAAATACGCCGGAAGCAGCCGTGTCAAATGACCCAGAAGAAACGGTGCGCCTCTCCTCCCGCCGCTACGCGTTGGCGAGGCAGCCTCGCCATGCAATATGTACCCCGCAAGGGTTGATGGTCGATGAGTACGGGCCGAGAGGATCAGATAGGCGAGCCCATCCGGTCAGATAGCCGTCGCTCGCTTGCTGCGAAGCGCGCGTGGACGCCGAGGGTCGCTTCCTCCAGCAAGTCAGCAGATCACGACTTGGGGAAACCAAGGCGTCCCCATTTTTCCGAGCGGACGGGTTCCACAGTGGCGAGGTAGGGCGGGGTTGCGACGCAAGGCACAAGCAAACGCTCGCAGCTCTTGGCACTCACAAACACACCATCACAGCCCGGCATTCGGAAGCGACCACAGCCAGAGGCTTCGATGGTCGACGGAGAGTTGGTAGACAGACCACACGCTGCAGGCGCTCTGCGAATTGCGGAGTTGAGAGCGTGGAGAGTGAATGGGAACGCGTTACTATTTTCGGGTCTGGTACGCCGGTGAGGTGCCAAGCAAAGCATTGCGCGTCGCCAATGTCGCGGCATGGACCAATCCGTGTCGATCTTCTGCTCTGCTCCTGCTGCTGTCGCGCGCGTCTGCTTTCTCTGGGGTTTTTCTTGTAAACGATGCCTTGCGCCGGCCATCGCTCCAGCGGGACGCAGTATGCCATGTGCGGATCTGGGGGGCTGAAATCACGAAGCGACGGCGACGGATGTGATTGCAGTTTCTAGCACGGGCAAGCAGTGTCGATGTTAGGGCGTGCGAGTGGTGCGGGCCGGTGGTTCGCCGCGTGTCCGGCTTTGGGCGGTTGCTTGTCCGCGGGGCAGCTGGGCCGCGCGCACACAAGCAGATATGTGATCCGCAGAGCATGTGATAGCGACGCCACCGCGCGAAGAACCCAAGTCTTGGCAAGCGCGCTGGCCGCTACGTCCGGACGCTGGCCGCCCGAAACGCTGGCACGCTGGCACGCTGCTTTTCAGCTGCGTAGAGCGGCGACCGCGCCCGGCTAGACTAGCAAACACGGGCATACGTGCCTTCGCAATCGGATTCCGTAGTATATTGTGACTGCGATTGTGATGGGTGAACGTTGCAGGCGAGTCAGGTGGGGGAGACGGTGGCTACGGCTCCGGAAAGGAGATCTTGGTGGGCGGGGCAGTGGGGGAGTTTTTCGGCTTGGGGGGGTAGCGGAGGGCGCGGTAGGGCGAGGCGGCGGGCGAGAGCCTGCTGGGCGAGTTGGCCGCAGTGAGCGAGATGCGGCGGGAGCGGGGCCTGGTATCAGCGGGGGGACCGTCGTTGGAGAGGAGGGACATGGAGCTGACGGATGTGGAGCGGTCGGGGTCAGGCATGGATGTGTCGGTGCTGAGGACGCTCTCGGCGGGGCGCGGAGGGCGGGAGGCAGCGAGCATATACGCGTTGAGGCGCTTGTTGGGCGAGGCGGTCTCGCGGATCTTGGCCAGGAGCGCCTGCTTGCGCGCCATCTTGGCGGCCGCCTCTTGCGCCTGCGCATCGCGCTCGGCGAGGCGCTCCGCCTCCTGGAAGCCGAGCAGCTTCTTCGCCTTGGCCTCCTCCCACTCCGCCTTGCTCAGCCACCGCTCCACAAGAACCTGGTGCCGCTCCTTCGCCATCGGATGCAGCGAGTCCTTCGGCATACGGTACTTGGACCGCCACTCCAGCACCTCGCTCCGCCGCTGCAGCTCGTGCGTCTCTGCGTCGATCCGCCACCGCAACCCCTCGTAGTCTGTCCACTCCTCGCCCGGCTGCCGGTCTTCTGACGTGTCCAGCCCGCGCTTGGACTTGCCTCCCGCCGCCGTACTCATCGCGCCAACAGGCTGCGGCTCAAAATCGGCCATCGCCTCCTTGGCAAGCTTGCTCGAGACAGGCAGGGAGCCAAGCCCAACCGCTGCGCCCTTCCTTGAAACCTTTGTCTTGCGCTTACTCGCATCGGATCCTGCAGCGGAGTGGTGGCTTTCCGCTCCGCTGTCAGAGCCAGAGGCGGTCGAGATGGCGTCGTCGACCTCTTCGACGTCCCGCTTTTTTGCAGTCAGGCGGGCCGTCTGTTGGAGCGACTGCAATTTGGCATCTCTGCTGTCCTCCCAGGATACGTCATCCATGGTTTCGTCTTCATCGCTCGTCGCTTGCGAAGCTTCCTCGCTCGCGTCGTCTTCGTCTTCGTCCATGACATCGTCGACCGCCTCCGCCTTGCGAGGCGAGTCGACGTCGGTCATGTCCTCGTCTGTATACTCGGGATCCAATGTGAACTGCCCGGGCACAGACGCCTTCGGACGGGCTTTCGTGCCGGAAGGCGGTGTCGCCAGCGGCAAGCTGCCTGTTGGCGAGGCTCGATGCTGTCGCTTGACCGCCCTCTGCGCGGACGGGCTGCGCGGGAGCGACGCCTGGACGGCATCTCCGTTTTCGTCATCCGTGTCAACCTGCGCGAGTTCGCGCTTTTTCGCTTTTTTGGCGGAGCTCCGCTCTACTTTCATGCTGTGGTGGTTTAAGGATGGGGCCCTCTGGCTAGTGTGCGAGGGGCGTCTAGGGCTCTTTTTAGCCAGGGAGCCCGCGGCTGACGGCGAGGATGGCTGAAATTGGCGCGGACGGCCAGATGGACTCTTGGCGGCTGCGGCGGCCTCCAGGGAAGATGCTTTGAGGTAGCCCGGCAGGGTGCCGGGGATGCCAGATAGGCGCGCAGCTGTCTCGTGGCTGGGTGTGCCGTGGGCGGGCGCGACAGTCGACGTCGGGCGGTACTTGCGCACCGGCGTCGTGGCGTGCGCCTGGCCGCGCTCTTCCGTCTTCCTGCTCAGCGCATCCGCCCTCGCTACAGCAAACGGCCGCGTGTCGTCGTCCGGAATGCCCGCCGCCCTTCGCCGGTCGCGAACCAGGTCCGCGCGCTTGCGCGTATACTCGAGGTGCTTGTACGCCTTGTGGACAAAGTACGCCGCCACAGCCGTGATCAGCCAGAACACCACAGACATGCTGGCATGATTTGCGCCTCGAGCCTGTTGCGTCAGATCACCGCCGCTCGACTGCGAAACAAAGAGTGAACGATGTAAGGATACGATGTTACGGTGGAGTGACGGCTTCAGCTTCGAATCCAAAAACTTCCCATCCTCGGAAATCGGAACGGCACTCACACTGGGTATAGCAGCAACGAGGCCTGTGCGTCGTGCGCTTGAAGCACAGAATCATGATCACTTACATGCGAGTGAAGGGAGGGTAATCAAGGCAGAACTCGTAGCCAATGGGCCTGAATCTGAAGGCAAGGTCAAAGAGAAGTGGAACGTCAGCGGTGAGACGTGCAGTCTGCTTGAACCACGAGCGTTCGGAGTACACGGGTACTCGGTCTCGCGGACTTTTGTGCTTCTCCAGCTTTTCCGGTCAGGCAAGTGGGCAGGCGCGGTGTACCCGCCTTGCTTGCTGCTGTTACTTCCATCCCTCAGAAGAAGCAACACCAAGCCACCCTTAAGCCTGTTACTACCGCCCTGTTCGCCTCAAGAGCAGCAAAATGGCCAACGTGGCTAAGGATGACTCGTACGGCGTCCCTGGCGCGGGCGCGGGAGGAGGCAGTAGATACAAGCCGTTCAAAGAGGAGGAAGCAAAGCGCGTGGCCTTCAACCCCTCCCTGTCCTACACGGTGGCACAGGCACCCAACACCAACTTCAAGGCTGGCCAGGGCCTCAACTCGCACCCCGCTGCCTCGCTGTTCGGAGCGGACGACGCTTCGTACCATGTGATTCAGATTGGAAAGACTGAGGTGTCTTCATCGGCGCTGTATAAGCTCATGATCTCGTCCATTGCCCCGAGGCCGGTAGCGCTCGTCACGACGCTCAACGAGGACGGCACACCCAACCTCGCGCCGATCAGCTGGTACCAGATGGTCTCGCACGATCCTGCGATGGTCATGCTCTCCTTTGGTGGCTCGGAAACCCGCCGCAAGGATAGCGAGAACAATATCGAGCGGCTCCAGGAGTTCTCGGTCTCCTCTTCTTCCGAGCCCTTCGCCGAAGCCTTAAACTTTGCGTCCATCGACTCACCACCTGGGGTCAGCGAGTATGCTCTCACTGGGCTGACGCCTGTCGAAAGCAAGGTGATTCGGACGCCGCGTGTCAAGGTAAGTGCTTGCTGCCGGTAGCATGGCCTCGCCGATAGTCCTCGCTCACGTTGTCTATCATGGGTCCACGACCCTTGTTTGGTCGCAGGAATCGCCCTTCTCAATGGAATGCCAGGTCGAGTACATTCGAAAGATCCACAACGACGCAGGCAAGCATACAACCACGATGGTTTTGGGCAAGGTCAAGGTTTTTCATATTCGTAAGGATACAATCCATCCCGAGACCGGCGCCGTCGATGCCGCCAAGACCCTGCCTATCACCAGGATCGGCGGTCTGCAATATGCTCGCACGACGGTCGGCTACGAGCTCGAACGGCCCAAGTGGGATTTGGTCAAGAATACCCCCGAAGTCAAGGCCGCGCTCGCATGTCCCAAGCCGTTCTTCGAGAATCGCGACAATGTGCTCGAAAGATACCCGTAAGCCTTGTCGTTTGCAAGGGCATCACCGCGGTCACAGTTTAGAGTCAGGCTTATCGGCTGGATGGGGAATGCCATAGATTTAGCACCTGTTCCACGCCGCCAAACCCGGCGACGACGGCCAGCCTACAAGGGGGCTTTCTGCGCGATAGCGAGGAAGGCATCATGGCTCTTGCCATTCTTGTGGATTTCGGAGGATTTGGCCATGTCGACGAGCGTAAGACTCGCCGAGCCCAAGATTTCGACCATTTCTTCACGGCTGAAACCTCCTTTGTGTGCAATCACATTCTCGTGCTGATGGTGAGAAGGGCGGCGATCATGTTCATGGCCATGTCCATGGCCATGGCAGTGAGTGTCGCCCTCGCCATGGCCGCCGTGTCCGTGCCGGTGGCCGTGCCGGTGGTCATGATTGTGACCATGATCGTGCCCATCATGTTGCCCATTACCGTGATGGCCGCTGCTGGGGGCGTCTATCAGCTGTTCGTGCGTTCCGTCCTCTCGCTGTCGAGTGACAGGGTTTTCGTGCAACTGGATGGAAGTGTCCGACTTGATCAAATCGACCACGGCCAAATAGCCTCCCGGCTTGAGGTAGTTCGATAACACTTGGGTGACTCTGGCAGGGTCGCTGAAGTGGTGGTAGCTATTCGTGCATGTGATGACGTCGAACAGCTTGCCTTGCAAGGGGGACGGTGCATCACCATCTGCCAACAGGTCGGCGACCAGGGGAAAAATGTTGGTGGCACCAGCAGCTTCGTTGATGAGCTTTTGCTGCAGCTGTGCAATCATCTCTCTGCTCTGGTCCACGGCTGTAACGGCATGCACCTGTGGCGCCAAAAGGATGGCCAACAGGCCGGTGCCGGCCGCAAAATCCATGACATGGGCGTTGGCGTCCTTGATGCCTGGCACCCGCGCCAGGATATTGGTAGCATTGTCCTTAGCAGCCCGAACCGCCATGCCCTGCCCCATCTGGTCGTACTCGGCGGCAGTGACAGCGTAGAAAGCCCTGTTGGCCTCGCTGACGAGATCTTCATTCGGTTGTGCGCCTGCCATGTTTGTTACTATATCTGCGTGCAAGGGCAGAGTGGCAGGTTGAATGAGCCGATGGCACGCTTATATACCTGTGATACAACCACCACACCGTTGCTGTATAGGCGGCATCCCCATGGCCGGGCCATCGGCCGCAGCTGAAGCACTTCCCCAAGGTGACATAGTTATAGAGTGTTAAGCTCGGAGGCTTATCGGTGCTTTTCATGCGCAGGTCGGACCCTTAACGGCGAAAGCGCGTCTCGAAAGCGAAGGAATAATAGTAACACACTCACACTACTACTCGGGCCAACACTCACGACGGGCTGTGTGACTTTGTCAAGAAGCTCAGTTTGCCACTGTGACGCATCGCACGCCGTCTTTGCGTGCAGTGCGCCTGGGAACGGTCCTGCTTCGGAAGCTGATCCGATCGATAAGGACGGATGCCATCCGCGGCTGCGCCAGGGTCGGCGCTTCCGCTCGCTGCGCTGGCAGAAGTGGCGATCGAAGATGGCCAGCTGGTCGAAGAAAAGGAGCTCGTCCGCTTTGACAGGGCGGCCGAGTATCTGGCTCTGCTGCGCAAGCTCCTCGCAGCTCCGCCGACAGCAGCAGCCGGCTCAGCCTCCGCACACAGTGCTCGCCCAGAGACGGTGGAAGAGCTGCTGGCAAAGCTGCTCGCCATCCTCGACGAGTATCAGGAGCAGTCGTATCTCCTCGACCCCTACCTCGAACAGATTGTAGCTCCTCCGGTCGAGTCGCTGCAACGGTACATCAGAGCCGTTGTTAGCAGCGAGTCTGCCGCTCCTCCTATTCATACCGCTGGCGTTGGCACTATCAGCAGGTTAGTCTACAACTACACCAAGGTCCGGGGCCACAAAACCATCACCAACTTCTTCCCACATGAAGTGTCAGACCTGCCTGCCACTTTGGTATTCCTCGAGGCTCTGGCCTCCAAGGCCGCTCCACCGAGCCACGGTCCAGAAACCAATGAATCTACGCAATCGAACCAGCGTGAAGTGGGCGACCTGGCGGGGTGCTGGGAGCTGCGCTACGTCTGCCTGCTCTGGCTTTCGCTGATTTGCATGATACCTTTCGATCTGGCAAAGTTCGACCGGCGTAATGGCGAACACACCCTATCCACAGCCGCGAGGATCGAGGCCGTGGCTATCGCCTTTATCACCAGTCCCGGCAAGGAGCGCGATGCTGCTGCCGTACTCCTGGGCAAGCTCTTCCAGAGGCAGGATGTCAAACAGGACCGCCTGGGCGCCTTTATCGACTTTTCTCTTCACACACTCACACAGCCCAAACCCACGGCCTTTGCAGCTACCGGCATTCTGCAAGCCCTCTGTGAGATTGTCAAAGCCAGCGAGCCGCAATCCGTAGCCTCCAGTTTGCCATCCTTCCAGGCCGTCCTGGATGCTTACAGCGTTGAGCACAATCAGCTTCTTTTACGTAACGGGCTAATCATCAAGTATCAGACCAAGCTTGTCAACAGGCTAGCTTTCAAGCTTCTGCGGCCAAGGCGTCGAACACGAGCCTTACAAGTCAAAGTGCTCGGGCAGCCTACCGATCCACAAGAGCGCGCCGCTCTGGACGATGACGGCGACAATGACGAATCGGACATCCCTGACAGAATCGACGAGTATATAGCGCGCCTTATGGATGCATTACAGCACAAGGACACCGTCGTGAGATACAGCGCAGCCAAGGGCCTTGCTCGGCTCTGTGATCGTCTACCAAATTCGTTCATCGACCAGGTGTGCCAAGCCATCATCGGCCTATTCCATATCAACATCCCGGATCTGTATGAGGGGGCCAACGATCTTAGCGCTGTTTCGGAACATACTTGGCAAGGAGCCTGTATGGCCCTGGCCGAGCTGGCGCGTCGAGGCCTCATCTTCGCCGAGTTGCTCGCAGAATCGCTGGTTTGGATTCAAAAGGCCTTGCTTTTCGACGTCCGAAGGGGCGCCCACTCGGTCGGTGCCAACGTGAGAGACTCGGCCTGCTATGTAGTCTGGGCGCTTGCACGTTCTCACAACCCCGAACTGATCCGCCCACATGCGCTGAGCCTGGCCAACAAGCTGGTCGCCGTGGCCACTCTCGACAGGGAGGTCTCCATCCGCAGGGCCGCAAGCGCTGCCTTCCAGGAGTCAGTGGGTCGTCTCGGCCTGTTTCCGCACGGCATCAACATTGTCCGCATCACCGACTTCTATGCCGTCAGCATACGCCGCAACGCCTTCCTTGAGTGTGCAGTCCAGGTCGCCGAGCATCGTGAATACCGACAGTACCTTGTAGACCACCTCCTCGACGTCACCGTTGTCCACTGGGATCCTGCCGTGCGGAAGCTGGGCGCAAAAACCCTTGCTCTAATCGCCGCGCAAGATCTGCAAAATTTGATGCCGCAGGTCGTCGCCGTGCTGGCGCAGAAAATCCACACAGCCGACACGGCTGTACTCGACGGCACCCTTCTCAGCCTTGCCAAGATCTGCACAGTGTGCCGCTCTGTGACCGGCGCGCAAGCTGACGCAGCTGACCAGGCCCGGGCGCGATCGTTTTGCCTGCTACAGGCTGTCCCCACATCGGTTTTCCGGTCGATGGGCGCTGCCATTGTGCTCGAGGCGGCGTGTCAGCTGATTGGCGCTGGCATCTCTTCCTCCTCGCCGACCAGCGTAGACGACAGCCAAGCTTGGCAGAAAATCCTTAACATTGCCTTGGCCAGGCCGGAAGAGTCCGTACAGGTCGCGGCAGCCGAGGCCACGGCGCGGGCGAGTCAGGTTGTCGATCTGACGCCACGCGTTAGAGCCGCGCTGAAAGGCTGGGCCATGCTGACTGTGGCTCAGCAGCAGAGCAACGCTCTAATGCTTGGCGCGGTTGACTATGTCTCCCATGCGCTGCTGTTCGAGCCGGCCATGCGGCATCTCGTGGCGCTGTGCTGTCCAAATCAACCGGGTGGACTCTATGCTTCCAACATCGAGACGAGACGCAACGCATACGATGGTCTCACCCGAGCGATACTGGGTCTGGGGTCTGATGCTTCCGAAATCTGCACAGAACAGATGATCCAGGCCGTGCTGGAAGCCATGCTATCCGGCCTGGGAGACTATACTACCGACCAGCGCGGCGACATTGGCTCCTGGATCCGCTTGAGCTGTGTTGCTGGCATCCGCAAGATCCTTATTCATCTGCAAGCGCTCGGACTTGCCTCCTGGATTGCCGAGGCGCAGTTTCAGGCACTGGTGGCAGGGGTCTGGAAGCAGGCTGCCGAGCGGATCGACCATGTCCGACAGACCGCCGGCGGCAGCGCCCTCGCCATCTACCGAGCCTATCAGCAATCGCCAGCGCCAAAACCGCTCGGCTATACCATCGTCCAGCAGGCCTTTGGCCCCTTGCCAGCCTTCGCGGACAGCCACGACGGCGTGGCTTCCCGGTCAGGTGCCTTCCCCTTCAAGGACCCTAAGAAGGCCTTTCCAAGTCTAGCACAGCTGCTACGTGTCGCTGCTTATCGTGGCCAAGTGTTAGAGGGGCTTGTCGTCAGTGTGGGCTCCAAATCGGATCTGGGCGAGCGGGTGATCGGCCCGGCGCTGTACGACTTTATCGAGGCGCAGGAGGAGGCGAACGATGCGAGCGGAGCGGGGGGTGATGGGGTGTACGGGGGTGCGGAGCTGGTGGGTGACCTGTTCGAGCTGGGGCGGCGGGAGTTTGGCAACAACCGGATTTTTGTGGCTGTGGTGCAGACGGCGAATGCGGTGCTGGAGCAGGGGGGTGCGTGCGGGGCGCGCGAGGCGCGCGGCCTGGCGCGCCTGCTGCGCATGGCGGCGACGCATGCCGCCAGGGCGCGCAACACGCAGCGCATCCTCGCCGCCGGCATCCTCGCCGCCAATATCGTCCGCATCCCCTCGCCACACTCCCGCCCCGCCGCCCTAGCCCACCTCATCACCTTCCTCGCTCACCCCTTCCCCACCACCCGCGCCCGCGTCGCCGAACACCTCTACTTCGTCCTCTCCTCCACCGAACCCCCGCCCCCCCCGCACGCCTGGGACTCCCTCGAACACCTCCTCCTCGACACCAAGTGGGCAACCTCCCGCTCCGACAATTTCGCCCCCGAGGCCAAGCACGTCGTCGAACTACTGGCTACCTTGCCACTTCCCGAAGACTCTGACACGTGATTTATGCCCAGGGTCAACCAGGTTGTCCTTCACCCGCCGCTCGAGCTCAACAGTAGAAATGTGCAATCTATTCTGACAAAGGGTAGCTCTACTAGCACCGTGACGATTCTACAAGTGGGTATAAAGGCTGCGCGTGTGCAGATGTGCGTCGTGAGATGCTAGTGGTCGTGCGTGTCCATGGTGCTTTCGTAGAGGAGGCTCATGCAGCGCTCGTAGTTGGTGGGGATGTGGTCGCGGAGCATGCTCTTGGCGAAGATGGGCTCGGAGAAGCGCTTCTCGACGTCTTCGCAGTGGCGGAGGATGACGCGGTGCGCCTGTGCCGTGGCGGTGCCCGAAACGTCGGCGGCGTCGCCACGCGGCGTCCGATCATGGACAATGCTGCTGTCTGCCTGCATCCGGTGCGTGACAAAGACCGGGAAGCTCTCGATGCAGTAGACGTCGCCCGGCGGGTACAGCTTGTCGGCGCCCATGTCCGCCCGGATGGTCTTGATCAGCGACCACAGCCAGTCAGACAGGTCAGAATCCTCGGCTGCGCCCGATGCAGGCGATGTCTGACCGCCCCCGGAAGAATAGGAGAAGGGATCCAGCTCGTCCTCCATCAGACTCGGATCCTGGTAGCCGGCATCCGTTGCCAGGTTCCGCGTCTTGCCCTGCATCAGCTCTTCCCGCGAGAGTACCATCTCTCGCTGCGTTAAGGGCGCCTCCTGTGGCCTCGGCAAGTCAAGGGAAGAGAGGTGCGCAGGGAGCTTCTGACTAGCCTCAGCGCCATCGCGCATGTCCTTGCGCTTCCGGTAGACGCCAAGAACGCGACCTACGATCTGCCTGGCTATGTCCGAGTCAGCCTCCTGAGACAGCGTCTGCGCAATGTTCTTAAAGTCCCGGACCATCCCCAGAGACAGTGTCGGAACGAAATCGTGTCCATGCAGGATACTGGTGACCAGGCCCTGGCAATGCTTGGACAGATCCGGAGACGAGACAGCAGGAACGCCATAGGCGTACGCGTGAATCGGGCGCCCCGGAGGCAACCCGCTATCCAGCGATGTCACAAAAGGTGTCTGGATTTTGGGATGTTTGATAGAGGCGCTGCGATCTACGCCATAGCGCAGCATCTGCTGCTGGAATAGATCAGCGGGACAGCTCAGCTCGATAGCAGCAAGCGATGCGACGCCGCCACCGAGGGAATGGCCGGTGATAACGAGGCCGTAATCCGGGTTACTCTCCAGTGCTACTTTAATGGTCTGCATCACGGTGCTCTTCTCCTCGCAAAGCCGCCGCGTGCTCGCCAGCATGCCAGAATGCACCTGATAACGGTGAGAGGTCTTGCCACCCTCTACAGCAATGTCTTCGGAGTCACAGGTCAGATCCGTCAAAATGTCGCTGAGGCCCAGGGTGCCTCGGCAGGTTAGTACTACGGCTCTGGCAGCATCGTCTACCGCCACATAGTTCACCAGCGGAGACATCTTTTCGGTGTACAGCGGCTGTGGCTCCGAAAAGCTGTTGAGCAAGATCTTGTCGACTGCGATGCCTACGTGATGAGCAAAGGCCCACACATTGGCATGGTGCTTGCTCGTGTCTGGAAAAAAGTAGTCCAGACTGCCAATGCCTAAGATCCGCATAAAGTTCTGACCATAAGCAGCCGACGAATAGCGCATAAAGCGACGCAGATTTTCTACAAGGTGGGCCTGCGGAAAGGAAGCTGAATGCTGCCCATGTTTGCCTTGATCTGTATTGCCGGTGGCTGTGCTGGAGATGTGGCTTCGAGATGCAAATGATCTTACGGAAGTGATGGAAGACGCTCTGGCACGCCGCTTCGAATTCGCTTCTCGAAGGGATCCCTGTGGCGTGATCGGAACCGAGGTCCATGGGACGTCGGCTTGTTGCAGCTTTCTCTGCGACGCTCCTCTCTGCGGGATCGAAGGAAGATCTTTAGCAGAAGACCGGGTAAAAGGAACTTTGGTAGCCTTTGGAAGCCCATTCTGCTTCGCTCGCTCTAAGTCCAATAGTGCTGTGGGCCTAGCTGTTCCTTTTGGCTTCCTGGGCACAGGAGGCGCAAAGCTGTCCGCATTGGTTAAGTTAGCCGTCATTTTAGACTTCCGTTGGGATGATGGCGGATCAACAGCAATCTTCGGAACATTGAGCTGTGATTCCCTTAAGATCTTATCACCCGACACAGCCGTGTCACTCGGCTGCTGGGCAGTCATCCACGACTCTTTCGCCTTCCTGAAAACCTTTTGCAAGCCTCTACTCATCTCGCCATGTTTAGTGGGCAACGGACTGGCCTGCGGCCGAGCGGAGGCAGGCTTGACCCTCGCCGTAGATGCTGTATGATCAGCATGGTGAAACTCCAAGCCTTTCAGCGCCCCTGGGGGAACATAGGTGCTTCGCGGCTCGCCGTTGTAGCAACTCCTGGACGGCGCCGGGTAAGGTGCTTCATTTTCGATCTGCATCAGATTCTCGTCTTCAGCATGCAATTCAAGCGTGCGGATGGTTTTCCGCTTTTGAATAAACTTCTTGGTCATCGTTCTGAGAACAATAGGCACTCGGTTGGATGTGTCTTCGCCTCGCTTTGCCCGGGGCGCCAAAGCCATTGCCGCCCCTCCATTGGGAGCCTCTGGTATCTCCGACTGCGGGGCCGGGCCAGTGCTGGTGCTTCCAGACTTAGCCAAGGCCGTTTCTTCGTTGCTGGGTCTACTAGGAGCGGGATTGGTGGTTCGGATCTCACACCATTCTTCATCTTCTTCGAACATTGTCTCTTCGCCACCGTCAAAGATGGAGTGTGTCTCTGTACCGCTTGTGAGCCTGGTGATGTCCCTTTGTGTGACTTCGCTACCTTCCCTTTGCCTGTTTCGCTGAGATATCATGCCACGATGCTTTTTGGCTTGGTCCGCGCTTGGTGCGATATCATAGCAGCCTGGCAGGCGTTGCTCTTCCATGGTCGTAACTGTCTCGATGGTTTCCAGTATCTCGGTGGTGATCTCGTACACGGTTTCTCGATTACCGCGGTTTTGATCTTTCCTGACGATGCGCCTTACTCGTCGGGGCTGCTCGTACGTTGGGATGTCCTGAAGCACAACGCCGTCCTTGAGCTGGTCGTTGCTCAGGCCCGCCAGCCTTTGTCGCAGATTGAGGGGTAGCTCCTTCGAAGTAACCTTCTTCGCTGGCGGCGTCTCAGGATGCACGTCATCTCCTTCCGCTCCAACGAGAAAATTGAGGTCCGCCATGATGGATTCGTGATCCGACAGCTCTGACTCGGCCTGGAAGGACAGATCGTTAGGCGGCATCCGTCTTGGCTCAAAGGTGTGCGAAAGCCGGTTCTGTGGCACGTCAGTAAGGCAAAGCCCGTCTCCAAGGTGTGCTTTGGACAGAGAAGGGGGCATATGCGAGGACGTGGACGATATCGATGAACTTCGGCCTCGCGCTAGTCCGCTCGTGTCACACGGTAGGTCAACCCTAGATCTAAGTGGTGAAGGGAGGCGCAGGGAGTCGAACTCAGGCGACCGGGAAGGCAGCAGCTCAGGCTTGCCGCTGCGGACGAAGTTGCCGGAGCCCACCATCAACGAACGCCAGCTCTTGGACTCGACCTCGCCAAGGACAGTGCAGTCATATACCACCCGCATTTTCATACTCTTTGCGCTTCGCTTATAGGTAGAGTTTTGTAGGATGGCAAAGGCGGTGATGGCCTTGGTGAGCTTAGCAAGCACGCTGACCGTCCCGGAGCCGGAGAAGTGCGGATCGTCGAGGAACTCGCCGCGAACAAGCGTGATGAACGAAGCCAGGGCGCGAGAGGTTTCATTGGAGCCGAAAATACCATCGATCGTTCTGACAGACTCGTCGGCTGCGGCAAGACCTGCCGAGAGGGTGCTGCCTACAAGTTGGAAGGTACCCATGGCAAAGAGCTCTGTGAGTGTAAAGGAATGGTGTATGAGGTAGATGCCCACAGCGGTATACTTGTCGAGGACGGTCATAAAAGCGTCATTGACGGCCTGAAGGGAGGCTAGAGCCTTGGCTGGCTTTCCTGTGGCTTTGGCGTCCCACTCCTCTCCAATGGTAGCAGAATGAACGGCTCGCGCGGTACCTACAGCACTGATGAGGGCGCGTCGAGTTATGCCCAACCCCATGCCGGTGGAGTCTTTGACGGCCTCCAGAATCACTTCGATGAAGAAAGCCGCAGCCTTGAGTGAGATGCGTGCAATGACGCTGAGATTGGACACCATCTCAGCGATCTGCTGTGGCAGAAGCGGAGAGGAAGTGGCGTACTTGAAGAGCGCACCACTGGCGCCGTAGGCTTGGCTCTTGGTCCAGGCGCGGACGCCAGAGACGATAGCCACTTGCTTCGACTGGGTCCTATCGTAGTTAAGCACAGGCGTAGGACTGCGACTGGCGGAATAGGACGAGGTAGCCTGGGTTGTGTTTTCGCTTTCCGTCATGTCATCGGCCCATGAAAAGGGTTGCGCAGGCTGTGTCTTGAAGATGGGGTCCGAACTCATGCTTGAAGGTATGCCCTCAACTTCGTCCGCTTTCGCGCCCTTGACGAGGGTGTCTGACCCGTACACTACCATCTTTTCCGAGCGGTGACGGAGAACAGGCTAGAAATGATGTTGATATAACCCCGAAGCAAGCGACACTGAGCCGGAATGCAGGGCCTTATCGCATGGTGTATTCAGCTACCTGCGTCGCACATTCATAATCAGCAGTAACGCAAGTACTGCAAGAAGAGATAAAGGCAGCCAAGAGCAGCTGAGTGGCTCGGAAGAAAGCGGCCGGCGGCGACGTTGCCGCTAAGAATTTTGTCAAGAACAGGTGGTAAGGAGGGAAGTGTGAATGCGGTGGAGCTTGAAGGTGATATGACTATCCCGTTCATGAGGGGTTTGGAGGTAAGAAATGACGGCAGTTGAGTATGTCAAAAGTGGTGGACAGGGTCCTCAGTCACTGCTGCAATGTGAGTATCGTGCAGTGTGTGCAGACTGCTGCAGATCCACGCTGCACAGCTAGCTTCACTAGCCCTCTCATTGAAAGTGCAATCTGGCGTGTAAGCACCCTTCCTGTATTAGACTACAAACTAGCGTGAGTGTTGGTCTTGTATTGAATATGAGCAACACAGAGACACCTATCTCGTGGCGCATGTTCGAGGATCTGCAAGTCTATCAGTTAACAGGAGAGCGGCCAGACATGCGCATTAAATTGCCTTTCACGCTTATGGTTCAGATCCGCATTGATCGGCAAGATCACAGTCCCGATGGAAGCATGTCCGCCCGATGGAAATTTTGATATCTGTGCTTGACAGAAATATGGAACCCTGACCAGACTCTCCGACCCTCTTGCCCTGACCATACTCTCCGACAATACCTTGCCCTGACCAAATTCTCCGACTCTCGGCCACGCTTCTTGTAACGGAGAGTCTGCGCTTTCTTCTGCCCGACAGCACAAAGATGGTGAGTCTCGTACAGATGTTTGTGCACGAAGAGAGTGATGTGCTCATCCGACGATTGATGGGCGCTGGGGATAGGTGCGAGCCGATCAAGGTATCCGGGGGCGGTCTGCGCCGCGCAGCAAGGCACGGTCTTCGGTGACTGCACAGCTCCGGTCGCGCGATGGGACAGCCGGGGCGTCAGCACCGCCGCCTCAGCAGATAACCAAGGCAGCCAAGCGCGCAATGAAGCGCGCCGAGTTGATGGCGCAAGTCAAGGCGACATCGGACGGGAAGACGCGGTCGCTACTCCAACTCGAGCCACAGAATCTCTCCAAGTCGTCGCTGCGCCGGCTGAAGAAGAAGCAGAAAGAGCAGCTCTCGGGCAACGCGCACGGCTTGAACGACTTGGCACAGGCCGTTGACGAGCTGCAGCAAGAGCTCGAGGAGCGACCCGGCGCGGCATCAGAGGACGAAACCACAAGCGCAGGCGCTCACCCCCCGCCCTCGGCTCCCCTCATCGGCGCCCCCACCGCGCGCAACTCGCGCACCGTCACCGAAAAGTCACGCAAAAAAGCACTGTAAGTAACACCAACCCCCTTGTTCGTCCGAGAGCACTGTGCTAACCCGCCCATTTCCTGGCCCACGCGCCGCAACAGATCGACCGAGATGCAGCGACAGAACCTCATCCTCACCGACCCGGCCTACGCCAAGAACCCATTCGCTGCCCTCCGCTTGCACGCTCAGAATACACTCGCCTTCGACAAAGCCGCCCGCAAACAGGCCAAGCCGGCTCCTGCCACTCCTGACACCGACATGGCGTAGGTCTCGCTCACGCCACCCCCCGCTGCTGTGCGCTTCTGCCGCGCTCTTCCATCTGTACTTGTACGCCGCTCATCACCTTTGATCCGCACGGCTTTCATCGCCGACTGCCGCGCCCGGGCCAGGAGAGAAAGTGCCATGTTCGGCAAGACTATGAAAATACAGCGACAGGAAGGGGGGAAAGGAGAACAAAACGGGCAAAGAGGGACCTGTCGACAAAACGCAGCTACGTCCTGTAGCCTACCGACATGCAGGAGCCCTGCCGACCGAAAAGATTGGCAGATAGCCGTTGTCCAGCAACAAGCCGTTTAGGTGTGAGAGGTATATATTATGTGCAACGGCACAAGCCGTTGCTACGCCTGGCGATCGAGTTAGGCCAAGGCAGCCACCTCGGGTGCCGTGCCAGGGGCAGGCGCAGCTCGGGGAGTGAATTTCATCAGTGCACCATCCTTGGGGAAGATGGTTGCAATCACTTCCACCTTCTCGCTCAACGGCGTCACTTTGTGCTCCCAGTTCATGAGCACGCTGGCCGAGCCCAGCACAGCGGCCAAATGCATGTTGGCGTACTGTTGGCCGATGCAGTTGTGAGGGCCGCTGCCGAAAACGAGGTAGTTCTTGGGGCTGGCTTGCGCCGGGTCGGCGGCGTCCAGCCAACGCTCAGGCTTGAACACATCTGGCTCCGGGTAGACGTTTTCGTCGTGCAACGGGTTCCAAAAGCTGGGGATCACCATGCTGCCCTTGGGTACGGTGTAGTTCTTGTCAATCGGGAATTCCTTGTGGTTAACGTACGGGACCATGATAACCGGGGGTTTTATCCGCAAGCTCTCCTTTACGACTGCTTTGGTGTATTCCATGTTTTCGATAGCCTCGTAGGTCAGAGGAGCGTTGACGTCGTTTCCTCGAATCCGGTATTGCTCTTCACGGACTTTGCGCAACACATCGGGTCGGTCGGCGACGTGCTGAAGCAGGTAGGTAAGACCCGACGACATGGCATCCTGCGAGGCGAAAAGGAAACTGAGCAAAACCATTCCAATCTCTCGATCGGAAAAGTCACGGACTAAAACCCGTCGCGACTCGGCCTCGAGGTCATCGTTTTCTTTTTGAAGACGGGCATCAATCATCCCTTTGATCCAGGCATCAGTGAGACAGGTGACCTCATGGCCTTCTGCCATACGCTTCTTGCTCTCCCGCGCGGCATGTTCGAACCACTTCATCGCTGTCTTACGCGCCTGGATCGCCTTGTAAACCTTGGTTCCCGGGAAGGCAAAAGGGAAATTGACGAGCTCGAGCGCCACAGTGATCAGCCAGTAGTTGTCAGACACTTCCTTGGCACCTTCTTCCGGAATGTAATCGCCGCAGAAGACCCGAAGTGACGTCTCCATGTTCAGGTCTCGAAACTTGAACATGTACGGCTGATGTTCCAGGCTCGAGTCAGCCATCCACTCGGCAAAGTAACGCTTGTAGATGTTCTCCTGAATGCCAAGGTAGACACTCAAAGCCTTGCGGGTGAAGAGAGTGTTCAGTCCCTTGCGGTAGTCAACGTGGGCCTTGCCGTTCAAAAATACCCTGCAAGATAAGAAGAGCAGAAAAGAGGCTAGCATGGGTTAGCAGGCAGCAAGTGGGAGAATTGACGGAAGCAGCATACACGAGGATAAATAAGCCATGCAGGTGCACGGATCTCATAACGCTTGTAGCGCGCCCAGGACGCCGCAAATGGAACGCTATGACCTCAAAGGTAGGCTACCGCCGTCTTGGACAGATGATATGAACTTACCAGTTGTCAGCGCAGAGCACCTTCTTAGCAGAAGCTACCAGGCAAGGCTCGGCGTAGTGAGGACTGTTGAGGATCTTTCGAGTGTGTTCGGTGGAAGAGGCAATGACGATAAAGCTGTAACAGTGTGAAGCGTCGTCAGTTGGGATGTTGAGGACAAACAAATATGGACATCATCCGCCGTCTTTCAAGAGTGGAAGTGAAAGACGACGAGGCAAGGGATACCTACATGTTGAAAACGCTAGCTGCTGCGAGCGGACCGGAGTTCCAGCCTTCCTGGTACTTTTCAAGAGAGGGGTGGACGGAATCGGCAAATTTGCCGATAATGGGAATCGTCCACTTAGGACCCGGCAGTCCGCCCTTCTTTTTCTGATAGACGTACTGCTCTGCCAGCAAAAGTGCGGCAACAACAGCCAGAATAGAGAAGACAACGGTAGTTCGATCGGCTTCCTGGATGGAAGGCACTCGGGTGAGGTCGATCACGGACAGCACCTTTCCAAAGAGCGAGTCGGCTCGAATGCCGTTGGCCGAAGCGTTTTGTGAGTAGGCCAGGCCCTGGTGGCCTCCGTTGATGACAGAAGCCATGATAGCACGAAGCAGCCCGACGGGGTAAAGAAAGACGCGAGAAAAGGCTGATGTCTATACGACGTGAGTTACCGCCAATACGAGGAGGAGCAGCCGTTGATCCAGACGAGAAGAGGGATCAACAACAAGTGGCGGGGAGAACTTGGTTGGTGGAAGGAGACGAGACCAGACGGATCTTAGGATGGCGCGGTGAGGAGAGGGTGGATGATGAGAAGAGGAACCCGAGGTTGGGGTAAGAGATAGGCAAACCACCTGAGCAGCGAGGCAAGGAAGAGGAAGCGGCAAAACTCCGAGTCCTTTCGTAACCAATACACATGCTTACGCTACAGATGGCACAGCAGCGCGGATTGTCATTACGGAAGCTCCCCCGTCAGCCAAGACCAAGACGCCTGTCGCGTACGGCCTTCTTCGGCGCCAGCAGAAAGCGGCGAAAAAAAAGAAAAAAAGTCACAGTTTGGGGAAGGTTTTGGCAGTCGGCAGGTTTCATCCGAGGCGTTCGCTGTGACTCCAGTCGGAAGCGGTTAGGCGAGCATATAAAAACGGAGCAGCCACAGCTTTCGGAACTGGAAAACCAATTCAGCACGCATGTCAGGCGCGGCCAAGACTACAAACGTGGGAAAAAGATCGGCAGTCAGAAGCATGCTTCAGGGTAAGCATCTGTATAATGTCACTATAAGATCGATATAAGTATCAGAGCGACCTACTTCAGGCGCATTTCAACGCGACCCTGGCTCCTACCCAAGATGGCATTTATCAGACCACCTTGCTCTCGCCTGCCTTCACCCAACTTCTAGGTGGCAGAAAAGCAGGCTTAGTCGTGGCTCTCGCCTCTGCATTCTTCGTTTTTCGTTTCGTAGTCGCAACTGCTTGCGCTCGGCCCGTTGGCTCCAACGTGTTACGTACGTGTTATACCCGGATACATTATTATGTCCGCACATCTCTCTGGCTTACATTCAGTTTACGATGCGCGGTAAGATTTTCTTTGTGATATGACACCAACGCTGACCCACCAGCCGAAGGCTAATGCTTAAGCTGCCGCTTTCCGTTCTTGCGTGGAGTGTAAATTCGGAGCTGTGCTACTCTTCCGAAATGTTGTTGAGCAGACCTTCGCAGCTTTTGAGGAGAGGACATGCTCAACGCCGCTGTCGGCTTTGTATCGAGTTCGGTTCGAAAAGCAAGACGGTGCGGGCGATGACCTGCGTGTGGTTATGCGCGTCTTCCGGCACAAAAGTCGGTGAACCTACAAATTGAACCGACTGATGGAATTCAGGGCTTACAGCGCAGGTCCAACTCAAACCGCATAGTTGGCATATTTCGATAGACACGTGAATAACAAGGTCCACTGCCCGCAGACTTGCGCGGTTATAGACGCGCTTTGGGACAGGCTGCTGAATTATCTTGTTTCTCTGGTGGGCATTCGCGGTGTCGGCAAGCGTCGCGACCTATCACGAAACGCAAGCATTTCCCTCTCGTAAGACAAGTACCTCGCCGGCGCACGCGTATCGCCGGTGCGAAGGAGTTTGGCTGACAAGTCGCAAGTCTCATTGGTTGGTCGAGGTGCCGTTCTAGTAGCCTTCCCCACTCTCCCTGTCTGATCATCGATCGACACCTTCCCTTCTTTCCGTGATGTGTGAACAATCTCCGCTCAGGTAGCATATTGACGCCGGCGCGACTTTGTTGGTTGTTGCACATTGTCACATCCAAGAAGGGCATGGAATGTTGCCAGACGACGGCTCCTGCGGACTCAATGGCTAAGCCGCTACCCTGAGTTTCTACACGTCTTGCCCGCGGTAGCCGCGGAATCAATACCACGCCTTTCGCGCTGCACCATCAAATCACGCTGTTAGGTTACAATTCACGGCTCCTTGCAAGCTCGTTTCAATATTGCAACGGCTGTGGATTTGGTGACTACGGAATACGGTGACTATTGGGTCTTTATGGCCTTGACAGCTGCTGTGTGCTGAGCAACAATCCCATGCTTGATGACCTGGAGCCGATGGCTCGCCCATGACGAAACGAACCAGCCCAGGAGGCCGGCGTGAACGAGGAGGAGGACGAGACCCGAAGCCCAAACGCGAGCAAAGACCTGCTTGGCCTCGAACTCGAGCTTATACGCCTGCGAAAGCCAGATTGCCTGTGCTCCAATCCATGCAACCGCAGCCGCTGCGGTCTCGAAGCGGCTCGTCCGAAGGCTGGGCCAGACCAGCGGCAGGAGCCACAAGAACCAGAGGAAGTACTGGCTCGTGCAGACCTTGTTGAACGCCACAAAGGCAATCGTCTGCGCGGTCATAGCCGCAATCACGTCGCGCTTGCCGAGCTCATAGCCCAGCAGGACGACCACCAGCAGCTGAGGAACAAAAGCCAGTAAAGGAGAGTTGAGCATCCTTGCTTCTAGAGTAGCGCTGCTTATCGAGGCCGCGTCAGATACGATAAAGCTGGACAGATAGCTGCTCAGAAAGTAAGGGCTGAAATTATGGCGATGATCGACACGTTTAAGATGGTAGGCGAAGGTCTGCTCGATGAATGGAGCACCCCATATACCCCAGGCAACGGCATTGGCGAACATGAACGAGATGAAGGAGACGAGGCCAAACTGGATTCCGGCCGCGTGTCTAGCCCAAAAGCTCAGCTTCCTCCTCGAAGCCGGGTCGTACGCTGTCAGCGTGGAAGCATGCAGATGGGCTAGGATTGGAACGCCGTAGATGACCGGAAAGAGTTTGAGATGGGTCGCCATGCCGTGCAGAACAGGAGCAAGGAATGCCTCTATAGACCAGTCCGGAAGGGCGAGGGCATATTCCGGAACCAGCGGACGGTACGCTGGGACGGCGCTGCCGTTCTCTTGGATAGGAGTTTGCGACAATGCCGCTTGCTTGTCATGTGACGATGCTGGCGGAGCGTAATCTGCGTGAAGACCGAGAGGCGCCTCCGGGCTGCTCTTGAGGAAAAAGTTGATAAACAAAAGTACCAGGAGCCCAACAAGCGCTTCGGAAGAGCCTCGTGTAGAGATCTGAGCCGGGATCGGATTCAGCACCCACATAAGCCCTGGAAGATGTACATGCACGCCGCGCGGAGAGCCTTGTTGGCGTCGGCCATCCAGGATAAGCCACATCAGGACAGCGCAGAGTAGATCGGCCGCCGCAAAAACGTACTTGCCAAACTCGGACCAGCCAAACAGGTGGATCGGCGTCAAAGCCGCGGCGAGGAAAGGAGTGTAGCGGTAGGTCGGGCGTGCGTAAGGGTCGCCTAAGGTAGCAAGGTAGCGGAAAGTAGGCCTCAGGATCCCGTAGCAGAGGTTGGCCCAGCGGAAGAGGCCGGACGGGTTAGGGGCAGAAGAACCAAGGCCGGAATGGTTCAGGGGATCATTAAGCAGTAGGAAGCGGGCGGCGGCGGGTAGGAAGCCTCTTGCGCAGTGAACATCATCACGATCCAGCAGGTCGGCATCGCTCTCGTAACCTGGCCGCTGTATGGTCCTGTCCAAGGGACATCCCTCAAGCACCACTTTGGCCGCGTCAGAGAAGACGCGGTAGTCGACGTCGGTGTAAGGCACCGCCTGTGTGCTGTCCTGGTAGCGCCCCCACAGCATCAGCGCTGCTCTAAGCACCAGGCCGGCAACCAGATAGGTCCACCGCCAGTGGGACGCCTTCATAGTGTTGTCTTTAGCCGCGTTCCTTGTGCTGTACGTGGTGCAAGTACGGGACCAAGAAGAGCGCAAGGGTAGAGGCGTAAGTCGAACGCGCACCGACAGCTTCTCCTTGTCAATGCATCCATGCACGCACTGGGTCGAACGAGCCGTGTGTCACTTCCTTTCTTTGGCTTTCAGCAACGTGAATGCAAAGCAAAGGCTAGAAGATATTCCAAGCGGGTATGCGGGGAAGTTACCCATTTCTCGTCCGAGAAAGATTCGTGTGCAAATTTGAATCGGTGAACAAGCCTCCACCTGCAATGCTAAGGTCACAGTCACAAATCACTGTGCGAGTGGCGAATGTGAGTTGTGAAGTGTGGGTGGCGTGTGTGGCGTCAGATGGTGACTGATGGGGTGGATAACCGACCTTCCTTCGCTATTGCAAAGAGCACCCTTCGCTTTGACTTGGTGACTGTACAGTTTGGATAGAGTAGATGCGTGAGAAGGAGCTGAAGTTGACGTTCCCACCACCACCACCACCTCAACTGCACTTTTCGAACAACA
Organism: Tranzscheliella williamsii; assembly: GCA_023212725.1. Classification (NCBI taxonomy): domain Eukaryota; kingdom Fungi; phylum Basidiomycota; class Ustilaginomycetes; order Ustilaginales; family Ustilaginaceae; genus Tranzscheliella; species Tranzscheliella williamsii. Next base: position 274,911 of record JALBYF010000016.1, read on the forward strand.
GTCTCGGTAATCTCGGCCCAAGCTTTTCGTGTTTTAACACACCTTCAGTCGGCCTGCCAACGCCGAGCCACCGATCGATGCTCTTGGGTCTGCCTCGCTGCGCCACCACGAGACCCCTACATTCCTCACTGCGCTCGCTTCACTCTACGAACAAGCTCACAATGACCGGCAAGACAGACATCCTCCGGCTGCCGCTGGTACCTCCTAGCGAGAGACTCACGCTCAATCTGCTTCCTGACCCAGTCACACCCGAAGCTCGGTCGATTCTCTCTACTGCCTCGTCGTCGCCCTCGCTGGTTCGACGCTCACGGCCAGTCGGTCAAGGAGCACACTTTTCTTATTTGTCCCCTTTGCCGCTCTCCTTCCCGTACGACTTTCCGCCCGAGCAGAATGAGGATGAGTCGCTCGGGGAAAAGCACGAGGCGCAGATGCAAAACGAATTTCAGAAGAGCGATGGTCTGACCGAAGCTGAAAGGAAGGAGAAGGTCGAGGCTATGCACAAAAAGAGGATGGAAGAGATTGAAGCTATGCTGCGCAAGTACGAGGCTCAGGTTGCCGACGTCTCCGAAGCATCGTCCGGCGACGGCCTGCAGGGACAGCTGCCCCCGCGACGACGGCAACAGCATTTTCCATCTGCCAGACTACTCGGAGTCTCTCCTGCTGCTCTGCGTGACTGCCTGCCCCACCTCGATGTTGGCGATGCGCACCAGTGGATCAAAGAGCAAAATGGGCAAGGTGGACCTGGTTCTTACAGCTCTGGCCCCATGGCTTCCGCAACCTCCAAAGCTACCTCGCCAAGGACAGTACTTAGCGATTTCTGTGCGGGACGTATGTTTGGCGCAAAGTTCGGCGGTAGCAAGGACCAGCTGGAGCAGGACGAAAAGGCTGGCTACGGCACAGCCTACATGAAATTGCGCGAGAAAGTATTGAAGGGCGAAGAGCAGGAAGAGCCTTCGGAAGCACGCACGCTACGACGTCTGCAGGAGCTGGAACAAAGGCGAATGGCCGGAGAGGCAAGCGACTATGCACCATGGGCACTCTGCTACGCCGGGCATCAATTCGGAGTCTGGGCCGGCCAGCTCGGCGACGGACGAGCCTTCACCCTCATGGAGACCAAGAATCCGGAGACAGGCGAGCGATGGGAAATCCAGCTGAAGGGCGCCGGCCGCACGCCATACTCTCGCTTTGCCGACGGTTTGGCCACCCTGACTAGCAGCGTGAGAGAGTATCTGTGCAGCGAGGCAATGGCTGCCCTGGGAATTCCCACCAGCCGTGCTCTCGCTGTCGTCGCCATCCCTGAGCTCAAGGTGGTGCGGGAGCGTCTCAACATGGCCGCCATCACGACGCGACTCGCGCCCTCCTGGCTCCGCATTGGCAACTTTCAGATTCACAGCTCGCGGTCCGAGTGGGAATCGGTTCGGATTCTGGGCGAGTACGTCTCGCACGATCTTTTCGGTTTCAAGGATGTCGTCAAGGGCAATGCCGTCCAGGGTTCCGACGGCGCTCGACCGGCGTGGGCCCAGCGGATGGTGGAAGAAGTCGCGCGGAGAAATGCGCGGACGATCGGGCTGTGGCAAGTCTATGGTTTCATGCACGGCGTCATGAATACCGACAACATTGCGCTCACCGGCCATACGATCGACTACGGCCCGTATGCGTTCATGGACATCTACGACGAGGGCCAGATCTGCAATCATTCCGACAGTGAAGGCCGCTACGCCTTCAAGCTGCAGCCGACCATGGGCGTCTTTGCAGTCCGTGAGCTCCTTAACGCCGTCGCACCTTTGGTCGGCTTTGAGATCGACAACGGCCGTGCCCCTGCCCCCGCCGAACTGCTCCGGGCCTCCAAATCGCAGATTGACGAGTGGCGCGAGGCGTGCGAAGACGAATTCTCGGACAAGGTAGAGCAGATCTTCACCTCGGCCCTCCTCGAAGAGTGGAAGAAAGGCTACCGCGCCCGCCTGGGCCTATCGGCGGCCGAGGAGGACGATAAGAGCACGCTGTTTGACAGTCTTACTGGTATTCTTACCGATCTTGACTTCTCAAGCACTATGCGTGCGCTCTGCCGTTTCCCTGCCTATCTGAAGGCACAAGGAGCCCGTCAAGACGACCAAGACGGGCTGAAACAGATTGCAGGCGCCTTCCTTGACGGTGACGCCGGCGCCGAGTTCGACGCGTGGTACGATCCTACCCTCCTCCCCGAGTATGCAAGGGCGCCCAAGAAGAAGCAAGCACAAGCTTGGCTGGTTGGCTACGCCAAGCGCTTGCTCAAGGAGGGCCGTGACGGCGACGCGGTCGCAGCCGAGATGCGTGCCAAGAACCCGCGCTTTGTCCTTCGCAACTGGCTTACCAACGAAGTGGCCAAGCGGCTCGAAGAGAACAATGACACCAACATGCTGACGAAAGTGCTTGAGGTGAGTCTTCGCTAGTCTGGCCCGTGCTTGGACCGGAACCACTGACTTACATTCCCGCTGCCTGACCCGCTTGTCACTTCCCGCAGATGTCGACGCGGCCGTTCGAGGATTGGGGCCTCCCTGGCCCGGGCAAGAGCGATGCCGAGGTCCAGGAAGAAGCAGTAAGTGAACCGTGAACCGCGATGCAGTGTTGCTGTATGCCGAGCGTAGTCTGACCTTGTCTCCTGTTGGATCCCCGCCAGCGTCTTTGTTCGATCGGTTCGCCGCTCACCGGCAACCTGCCCTCCTGCTCCTCATGAGCTCTTCTACCTGGCACCTGTTTAGATCGCCACGAATTGCCACACATGTACAATGATGCGCGGATGGATTTTCTGTACCTTGACCGTTAGCCTATCATTGCTTCCAGTAGTGTGTGACACCTCTCGGCGGTGTCTAGGATATCGCGGTGCAGGTAGCGGGTTTCTTCTCGGCTGTGAAAGTCGTGCACGAGGGCAAGAAGACGATGCTGGGTCCAGGCAGCGGGCGGACGCAGTGCAGGTGCACAAGCGGGTGACCGGAGATTGCGCTCGAGCATGCGCCAGAAGCCGAGCCAAGCCCAGCCGGCGTCTTTGACGGCCAGGTCCTGGACGAGTGCCGCGAACTCGTGCCGCCAGGCGACATCTTCCGGGGCGGCAGCGTCGCGGAGGAGCTGGCGGACGTCGGAGAGGGATGCGTCGACGTGGGCGAGCTCGGAATGAATAGATGCGTACAGGCTGGGGAGGTTGACGGCGTTGCACCAGTTGCGGTTGATCGAGATGCAGTCGGCCGCGTTGGCCACCTGGTGGTACCAGTCGGAGGGAACGAACAGCGTCTCGCCCGCGTGCTGGACAACGCGCTGGACCGCGTGCCAGGCAAGCGCTAGGTCCGGGTAGTGCGCATGTGCGCGGCCCTGTCGGCGATCGGCAAGGATGGTTTGGAGTGTCTCGACGTCGGGCACGAGCTCGGACGTCGACACGGCAGGATACTTGCGCAAATGCACCTGCACGCGCGGTGGAAAGAGATACCACACTTTACGCCCAACGATGTTGGTCGACCACGAGTACGACGTGTAGACGTCGCGATGCAAGGCCGTCCGCGAGCCTGCCGTCCCTGCGTAGACGAAGCGAAAATCGTCCTCTACCTCCGCCCCATCGTCGGTGAGGGCCAGGTTGTTCATCCAGTCGTCGGCAAACAGGGAGGGAACGCGATACGGATCTTCTTCGTTGGCCCGCGCAGCTCGCAGTTGCCGCACCAGATGCCAGTCCTTGATATAGATCGACTCCATGGCGGCTGAAGTCTCTTCTAGTTCCCGATCTAGGAAGGAAAGGATGAGATCGACAGCATCGCAGATCTTCATGTCGGTGCGCTCCTCACGCCGGGAGTCCGCCCAGACGGTGACGACGGGCGCCACCTGGTCGCCGTACGTCTGGCGCAGATAATCCCAGTTCACATTGTGGTCAGCATCTGCAGTGCCACCTCCGAGTTCCTTCTGCCAGCAGCCGCTGCGTACCACAGGCCAGTCAGCCACCAGCGAGGGCGGCAGCAAACACGGCCGGTTCGGCTCCAGGCAGTCACGGAAGAATTCGGCGTACGAGGGAACCCTTTGGTACCGGATCAGGGAATCTGGCTCAGCGGCGGGGCGCACCTTCCCCCCTTCTAGTTGCAGCGAGGCCAAGTCGTCCATACCTTCTTGTCCTCGCTAGCCGGCCGACGCTGTAGGATCGTAGTATGGAGAACCAACAAGAAGATACCCTCAAGCGCCACGTAATTACGCTTACTTTCTCCAACTCGCAGCTCAATAATGTAAATCGGCATTCTCTTCACAGCGGCTCAAACACCCGCACGAGACAGGGCAGACGACGAAGCAGGGTCCTACGAGCTCGCTCCTCCTGAAGTGACTAGACCATCTTTTTAACACCGTTACACCTACGGCAAATGGGTCCGTCCATGATTGCCCGAATCTCGACAGCGCTGCAGCCTGCGGTGTCGATGGCTGGGATTAGGTGTGCGTACAAGTACAAGACATTGAAGGTGTGGGCAGCGCGTTGGCTGCGACTGCTGTCGTGGTAGCAGGCAAGTGCTGTGTCATTGGTATATGGAGATGGGGCCGGGCGTACTTAGTGGTCTAAGAGTTGCTTTGCATAAATTTCGTAAGCCATTCTCCTGCGCAGATAGGGCATGTCGGGTTGGGCAAAGTTCCACTCGTAGTCGTCATCGTCGTTGCCGTCATCAGCCTCCCCTGCTACGATAGACAGAGTTCCGGCCTTCTGCTCCAGGCCCTCCCCCTTCCACGTGATGGTCGGTGGCGTCAAGGCGATGGGCGTGTGCGGATCGCGTCGACTGATTTGCTCCATGGTTTGCGCCGCGAAGACGCCGCAATCGAAGCCGTTCTCCTGTTGCGGTGTCTCGTCGCTGAAATAGTTGCGCCACGAACGCAGGTCGATTTCCTTGTTCTTCTTGTCCTTGGCCTCAGCACTGAGATAGGTACGCATCAAGTCAAAGGCTCGCTCGTTTCGATGGCCCATCGAATCGTAGTATTCGAACCTGCGGTAGCGCAGATGGATTGCGCCGCATACCCAGTGGGCATTGCCAAGATTGATAGGGAAGAGCACAATGTCTTTGCTGAAGATGTCCACCTTGCGCGTCCATCGCTTGACACCGTCGTAGCCACGGTTCTTCAGGTTCTCCCAGAAGAAACTAGAAAAGAAGTGAACCCGCCAGAAGGCATCAAGCTCCGGAGCGTAGGGCCTCTTTGGCCTCTCTGCAGCTCCCTTCTTTCCCTTTGGCTTGCCGTTAGCTACAAGCGTCGGGAGGTCCACTGCCGCAGATGACCCCGACTTGTTGTCGGCAGTGGTTTTCATCCCTTCCAATCTCTTCTTGTCGGCTTCGTTGGATCTCAAGAGGATGAGATTGCCATAGTAATTGATAATCTCGTCGTTGAGCCACTGACCGGGACGGAGCTTTTGCACATCACGATCGTCCACCTCGGCACCAGGAATCGCAGCGATCTTACCCGACTTGCGCAGTACCACGTCCACCTCTTTCTCCATTTCGTCCGTCAGCTTCGGAGGAAGCGGTCGGCGACCTAGTACGCCACGAAGCTTCTTCAAGCGAGCTCTCTCTTCGCGCTTCAGCCTCTCCATCTCGACAAGCTTGGCAGGCGGCAGCGGTAGCACGCTCTGGGCATCCGCTTCCTTCTGTCGTATGAGCCGCTGCATCATGTTCTCCAGGTACTCCGTAGTGGAGACCCGTGCTTCTTGAGGATTCTGTGCATCTACGATGCTTTTCACCTTTGCCGACTTCAGCGCCAGCCCCTGGAATTCACGCATACTGATCAAAGGTTGACGATTGACCTTTCGTGTCATATTGAGAGTTGCTAAAGCGTTGGCAGCCATCCTCCTGATCTTGCTCTCGTTATAATCACGGACCTGCGCGGCGTGTTGTTTGTGAAAGATGGGATTCTTCTTGGTGTAGCCCGAGCTTCGTCTTTTCGAAGGCAAAGACGCTCTCGATGAGGCGACACTGCCGGACGAAACCGACCGCTGGCCGAGAATCGAATCTTCATCGTCCGTACTTTGCGCTATCCAACCTCTTTGACGACCATTGATGAAGAGACGTTGTCGGAACGTGCGGCCGAGGTCTTGCACCTGCTCTGTAGCGCTGGCCAGATGTTCTGATGAATCTGCGCGCTGCAGTGGCCGACGCGGATAGTGCCGATCCTTCTCGATTGCACGATCCCTGCGCAAAGCTTCGGCAGCGAGGGGTCCAACTAAAGAGAACCGTGAGCGCGGCCAAACCGTGGAGGCAGCAGAAGACGCAGTTGAAGTTGGCAGCTCTGCGGTCGAGCCCAGAACGGGGGTTGCGTGTAAGAGTATGGTAGAGTCGTTCTCCTTATCGGCTTCTTCAGAGACATCGGGCTCGTCTTCGTCTGATTCGCGAGTCAAGTCGACCACCTCGGAGCCGCGGAGCAGAGTCGCATCAGTTGCACCCTTGGCTGGCTCAAGTCCAGCCTCAGCTGCCGAGCTATCTTCTTCCCCCACTATCGGTAAGCCAGGCTGGACTTGTTCGGAAGCAACGTTATAGAGAGCCGCCTGCACTGGTATTGATTCGTCAGCTTCCAGTTGCGTCTGTGCTTCGGTACTGTTTTTCTGAATGTGCTCCCCTCCAGCTTCACCAGATGTTTGCGCTAGAGTCTCTGTATCAAGTTTTTTGACTTGCAACAGGGCTCGACGACTGCTGTTTTCTGCGGACACGAGGGAACGCTCGGCTTCAGGGTCTGCCGCGTGATCGACGGGTGAAGATGGTACTGTGCTGGGGGCTAGCATCTCTGAATATGCTTCAGCTACTCCAGGTGACACTGTGCCCCCAGAGCTTGCGAGGTACATAGCCGGCGAGGGCTGTTCGTCGATGTGCGCGCTTTCTGGACTTAACCAACCAGAACCCTCGACATGCTCGCCGGCCTTGGCGATAGATGTGGCGACAATGCGATCGATATCATCATCTGTAGGCCCCACTGAAAATTCTCTATCCTCTGAAGACATATTGGTCAACTCCTCTCTACCTGTCGCAGGCACCTCTACGTACGATGCGGATCGAGTAGAGGAGCTGGCATCGACCGCACTTTGTAACGCTAAATCAGGTGGAAGCACTTCAGATCGGTCTGGAAGCTCTATAGCCTTGCCGTCCATTTTGTCGCGAGGTGAGCTGATGGTGTCCTGTGTGGAGATGACCGTGTCTGGCCGGGACGGGTTATGCGAAGAGGGAGGAGAAAAATGCGATTCGGTAGCTTCTTCCGAGGGGCTACAGGCGTCGGTAATGGGGCGCGAAGAGGCTTGAGAGTGACCAACTTGAGACATCTGTGGAAGAGGGTAGCGTATGGTGCCTTCCAGGTCCTGCAAAAGGACGCCCGCGGTTTCGGACAGAGGAGGCTCTGAAGGAGGAAGTTCTAGAAAACCACTAGCTGTCAGCGGAGCTGAGATATGCCCCTTGGGTCTGGGAGCCAAGAGTAAAGGTGTAGCGGTGGGTTCTGAGTCAATCAGGAGGCGTTGACGCTTCCTTGGAGAAAACGTAAAAGGTGTAACAAGTCTCTGCCAAAAGCGTCGAACGGGCGAGGCAGATGTGTGTAGCTGACTCGACCCGCCCAGATTTGCAACGGCAAGGGATGTAGGAGACAATGCGGGTGAAGAGCTGGAGGGTGAGCTTGATGGCGATGGAGAGGCTTCCGAAGCCGTAGGCTCTTGTGCCTTCTTCCTGCGTTTAGGTGGCATCCCCGCTCCTGCGTTGCGAAGACCTAAGAATAGCTGCTTTCTGCGTATGAGCAGTCGGGAAGAGCGTCCCTGCTGCACAGCAAGGCAATCCAAGCGAGATCGAGATGCTGCTGCCAGATGCTGTAGACAAGCGATGGTGGATGGTGGTAAATGACGGTGAAAGGAAAGGAAGATTGGCAGGCAGGCAATGAATCCTGTCAGATCAATTGATTCACTTTTTGTGATTTAGTGATATCCATTTCCCTGTGATTTCCATCCCCATTCACGCTTCCCATTCAACTTGGACGCGTTGACAAACCGCGAATGCGGAGGACCCTTACTCAGTGCGACGCGCTACTACCATTCACCTTCCAAAAATGAATTTTTCGGCGACTTTAGTACCCACAGTCTGTGCTAAGACTGTCGCTGTAGCGTTGAGAAGACGGCGTTACAGACCATGTCGACCCCTGGCTTCAGAAAGCGCACGTGCGGCATCTCCATGTTCTTATAGCCTTAATGCTCGTACACAGTCGATACCATGAAGAAGATACCTGAAGCAAGCAAGCTCGCCGTCGCCAAGAGGAGAATTTGTCTAGTAAGACCCGATGGGCTATCGTCGATCCATTTGACTTGGAAGAAGGCGAGATAGAAATGACTTTCGCAGGCAGACTGTATGTATACATGAAAGATAATGAGCAAGCCAAGCCAGAACAGAGGAAAGGCTGTGTGGAGCCAGAGAGCGAATCACTGAATGCTCATTCCTACACGGCCCTCACCACGGGAAGACTTGGCTTCTTGTCCCGCTGCTTTATGCATAGCGTGTACCGCTGTTACAGTGCTCAAGAACATGTCTCCCTTCTTCGACAACGATCGGACATTCCCGTTTACCGATCTTACAAGCTGGGTTGTCACACAAAACGCTTCGAATGATGATGATGCTTTCGCGAACGAATATCTCTCTCTCTGTACATAGAGACAGAATCCTCACTTGATGGACGGTGCATTTTATAGCCTTCCCTCCTTTTGAACCTTGGCAAGGTCTTCCCAGACCCTACGGGCCGGCCACCAGGCCAAATGCTTGCAATGTGAAAGTAACTTGTGGAGACTCGCTGGCATTCAGCTGCAACGGCTCGCAAGGAGTATATGTTGCTGTGCCAGTGATCTGATGTGATCTAATCTGTCGTGTCATGGTTGCGTTATGACTCTTTGAGTTGGACCTCCCATGTAGCGGCAAAGTCCTCCATCATCTCCGTACACGGCGGCAGTGCGCAAGCCCGGATCGCACTCCTGGCGGCAAGCTGCTGCAGGAGATGCACTGTTTTCTCAACATTCGCTAGAACCGGATACGAGTTGATATTGAGTGAACGAACATGTAAAGAGCAGAAGTCTTCCTCTCCGGGCCGTTTGCGCTTCAGCCACTTCGTCGCCTTGCGCGTGAGGCCGCTTTTCTGCACCTCTGCTGTCGCATTGTCGCCGAGGAGCGCTTTTCTGGCCGTGCCTTTCGGATCATGCACAGGTAGTGATCCGTACCATTCCGCCGCTTGCTGCTTGCCTTGCAGCATTTCGAGCCCCAGGTCCATTACAATCACCAGAGGTCAGTGGCCTTCCTTGACGCTGTTTTGCACTGGCGGGCCCCAAACGTTGGCAGCGACATTCTTGATCAGATCATCTTCTCCATCATCGTCTCGTTCCTTGTTGGCCTCGGCGGCAGCGTTGTTGTTGGAACTTTAGTGCTATGGGCGCCCAAGTCCTAACAGTCCAGCACCACAGTGAAGGTCCCGGGTACCTTGGACCGATAACTCCGATATATTTATCAAGTACCAAGACACCGGTACAAACAACTGGTGGGAGAACCCGACAAACATTTCCACATGAAAGGTGCTGCCGCGGCTCAACACACTCTACAACAATG